>JALGQZ010000020.1:2342500-2610000 GCA_023105745.1 Austropuccinia psidii
TTGCATTGGATTTCAGAACTTCAAGTTTTATTTTTCAGAAATTTCAAGTGCTTTTTAATCCAGCTTCGATTGTTTTTTTATTCTTGTTCTATTTGAATGTGTTTAATTCTTTTTATTACCAATTGGTTGATCATCAAATGGGGTCTGTGTATCTGGATTGGAGGAGCAAAAATCTCTTAAGGGAGTAGAGTATGAGGAGCTCTGCTATGAAGATAGAAAAGATCCTCAGCAAAAATAACTTCAACAAATCATGATCCCAACTTGTTTCATATAATAGAAAACTAAATTAAAAAAAACTCACACTTCCAAAATAATTTTCTCCACAACTAGCTAAAAAGAGATCTAAAAGTTCACAACTGGATGAGATATGGAATAAACCTTGAATAAATGTTAGTAATTCTCTAATTTATATATTGGAAACAAGAATACCAGACTAAATTAAGTGGATTTCTCATATTTTTTAATAATGGCTTTCTTAATAAGTTTCAATATCTCTTTTCTCTCTTCATAAGCTGATTAATCCTCTTTTTTGTTTGAGTATTTCCATTTCCTCTTGTACACCTTTTCAGTTACTTAATCTCTAGTACCTCCTGGATTTCTTTTGCATTGGATTTCAGCACTTCAAGTTTTTTTTTCAGAAATTTGAAGTGCTTTTGAATCAAGCTTCAATTGTTTTTATTTTTATTATTGTTCTATTTGAATGTGTTTAATTTTTTTTATTACCAATTGGTTGATCATCAAATGGGGTCTGTGTATCTGGATTGGAGGAGAAAAAATCTCTTGAAGGAGAAGAGTATGAGGAGCTCTGCTGTGAAGATAGAAAAGATCCTGGATCCTTTCTTTCATTGAAACCCTCCTGTGCCAATTTGTGTTGATTATGTACTGCCTCCCAAGATTTCTCTAGCTTGAATGCCTACCCCTTGTTATTTTCTTGATATAACTCACATGTCATCTTCATCCAATATATTGGTGAGGAGCCACTTGGTGAGCTGATACAAATTTGATTATAAATTGCAGAGAGCTTGAGATCTGCAGTTTTAATTTCAATCTAGCTACAAAACAGAAAAGAATATAGAAGTAAAAATATTGAAAATACAATAGCAAATATGTATTTGGTTGTAATCACAATAATGCAATTTTCTCATTGTATTAAAGTGCTCACAGACCTTTTGATAAAATTGATTTCCAGTACTATTATTTGAGCTCTTGGGATCTTAACTCACATGAAGCCAAGATATTGAAAGCCGTTCTTATTCAGTTGGTAGCCAGTTTTTAGATTGTTTTTCAATTTTGTGATATTCTCTTAGGTTAGAAGAGGTGTTGTTAATTGAGATCTTTCTGAAATTTTCTATTTATTTGTATTGTTGTTTTTTAAAAAAACTAAAATGCTGTTTGTAAAAGAAAGATAAATGATAAAATAAATGGAGAAGTGGAAAGTGAGAAATATCTTAAGAGGTTGTTTGTTGTACAGGTATTGCTGACAGAATTGAAGAATTTTGTAGACCAACATAAATTTATGTTTTTAACACGGAAAGTTAATGAATTTGATTATTGTAGTACAGACCAGATCTGGCTCTCTGGTTACTCCAATGGGTCCATACTGACCGGATGTGGGACCTTACCGGTTGTGGCTGAATCCCTTCATACTGGTTTTCCAACTTCCCAAGTCCGTACCGCAAAACGGAACCAAAATTAATGGCCATGTACCTTTTTGGTACCAACCCCCTCTCTTAATTATTCCCCCTTGACTGACAATTCTTCTTCATTTGTTTGGTGTCCCCTTACTTTTATCCTTACAACTTTAATTTATATTTCTTGTTTTATCCTTACCATTTCGATATCCATTTTTTTCTCACCTCAAATCTCAAACTTTTCTAACCTTTCAAATGCAACCTGTCATCTCCTAACTCTCATATCAGTCCACCTCTATTTATTTTGCAAACCAATTACAAGCATCATCATACTTCCAGATCCACCCAGATCCAACAAACTCCACCTTAAACAAAATTAAGAAGGCCCAAAATAGTAATCACTTATTAGATCTTACATCTGACTCCTACCTTCTGAGATCTGACCAATTAGAAAGTAGTATTTGACCCAAAAAACCAACATATCAACAAGTTCTTGAATTAGATATAAGGTCAAGCTCTTGGTGCATAAATGGATCCCCTTGAAATTCCTGAAGACCATTTTGAGGCTTTCTACCTCAGCTTTGGCTCAACCCTTGCATTAGATGCAACCTTCCATCACAGCCTGACCAATAACACTTCCCAATACCAATCCAATTTAACTGACATTATGTCTCAAGATGATGATTTGAGTAATCATTAATCTAACCATGAGGGATACAATGTCAGTCAAGATAATATTAACTTCCATGGTTATGAACTAACACCTTTAGCTTCAAAGGCCCCCCAAAAATGCAGGTGTGTTCAATCTGGTGTTTATGACTATTAAAAAGTAAATGAATTCCCCAATAATTGAAATTATTGTTTTTTCAATGGGTGTCTTAAAAAAACAACAGGAACTAATCCCAGGAGGGAAGTGGGATGAGGAGAAACAAATGCACCAGTTTCAGTACAAATGTCAGAATTGCGGGTAAGCCATTGTTTTTCATCATGAGATTTTCGTGGCTATCTAATGTGTCTTTGTGATTTAAGTAATATTATAGGTATTCTCAGGAAGAATAAATCCAACCCGAACGAAAATCGAATACGCTGTTTTGCTCACTTCTCTTAATGGGAAACCAAATTCTCTGGCCCCATTGATCCCACCTTAGGTTTTAAAATGGACGCAGAGGAGTTGGGTACCTTGTTGAAGGACTTAGTCAAAGCCCTGGTTGCCATTCAGGGATCCTTCTAAATCTCTGAGTGCGATTTATTATGGTCCATCATGCAACGGATTTGCTCCACTTTTCCATGGCCAAAATTTCATCAAATAGCTTCAATGGAATCTTATTTTTAGTTTGAACATAAACATAAATTAATTGATCACGTGCAAAGCTTACCACCTGAATCAACAATCAGTGCAGCCCTAGATTTCCGGACAACAAAAGATAAAAGTAAATCATACATGGCTACAGTCATTCAATGGATCAACGTATTGAATTATACCTTCCACAAGAAACTAATCTGCTTTGATGTGAGTAATTTATTACTCCCTTTTCCAACTTTATAATTGCACCTGTTAATCCATAGCTGAATCACAGACAAAGGGTGGTTCACACAGTAGGGAAAAATTGGCATGGTCATTCTGGGAATCTTTAGGCAAATGTGGAATGTTAAGATATTTATAAAGTATAACTGGTGACAATTATTACAACAATAACTAAATGGTTACAGAGATAGCCAAAAGAAAATACCATGTCATAAATATTACCTGTCCCCAAGAGGAGTACTTTTATTGATGTGCATTCCATGTCCTCAATATTTCTTCAAAGGATTTTTTGGCTCACATGGGCCAATTAGTCAATGAAGATTACAGCTTCTTTGATGATTACTTGGAAGTCCATCTGGCCCCAATTGAAGAATCACCAAGCGTCATGGAGATCAGAGGTAGGCAATACTAATAAATTGTATATTAAGACTCACATGACTACTGTCTGCTGACCACATCTTACATATTTAGGAACCATAAACCATGTACAGGAACATACCAACTACAGCTGCAATAAGAGGCATGGACAACCAGTGAATCAAAGCACCCTTAAAGCCCAGGATAAATTGGCTTACCTAGACAAACTCAACAACCCTGATTCTGGATTGTGTAAAAGAAATAGTGAACCTGTATTGAACACGCAATTATCCACAGGTAAGTCATTTTAGTGGCCAAATTGATTTTTATTACCCTTGAATGATACATTGATGGTTGATTTCAACTTTAGCTAAAGGAACCAAGACTATTGTGTGTGGTATTCATGATTTGTGGGTCAGTCAAGCAGCAAGAGGCATTTATTAATTCCTGAAACCAGATGAGAAACCCAAAATTTCTTCCAATTAGCATTCCAATCAGTTTATGGAACTATTTCTTACTTCAAATGAAATGCATGGAGGCCTTAAAATTGAGTATAAAACTCTATACTGCAGCTCATGAAGGTACAAAATATTAATTGTCCAAAAATTTGTGGAGTGAAATGGAGTTTATGAATCCCATTCTGGAACTCATCAAAAGTTCCTGCAATGTGTTTCAAGAAAATTCACCCACCAAACACTCAATTTTAACATACTACCATGTTATTATTAAGAAATTAGGATATTATGAGTGTGTCAGTACTCATACATGGTGTACCACATGTGAGGCTGCCAGAGAAAAATTACAAAAGTACTACAACAATGTGACCTTAACAGCAAAATTATTGAATCCAATATATTGCAAGGAAATATTTTTCACTTTTGGTGTGCCTTCTGAACGATCCAGAATGATAATTTAGTTTATTTTCTGTGAGTGCACTGGAATGCAAGCTAAACATAATGAATCTAACTTTCAGCCAAATTCCCCTGACTACAAGAGTGAACCAAATAAACTGGACATTCTTCACCACCTCAATCAAGTGCCAATTGAATCAACTCAAGTCTTCTCGGGATTGGATGAAGATGAGGTGCTCATTTACTTGCATAACTTAAGACCTGTGGGAAAGGAATAGCACATTTTAGATTACTGGAATGTACGTCTCTCATGCATAAGACTCAATGAATTTCTCTTTCTCAGGTGTCTTTTCACAGCAGCAGATGATCACAGGTAATTTCCCAAAATTAGGGAAAATTGCCTTTTTATACTTAAGAATTCATGATTCTTCTGCCTGTGTGGAACATGTTTTTCATCATAGTGGGAAATTAAAGTCACCTGTGCAAGCCTCTTTGGGAATGCGAACTATTTCCCACTTAAAATTCTTGAAAGAATGGTTTAATGATGAAAAGATGTTGTGAATGCCCATTTTTTTATTGTTTATTTACTAATTAGTAGCTATCTAGTTATTTCTTATTCCCTGGTAAATTTGTGTATGAAAAATGCAATCCATGAATAAATTGGTCAGATTGTTTTATTTAATTCAATACAATACAATACAAGATGGACCAAAAAACCTAACTTAATGATAAGATATTATGAATATGCATAACACACCATCAACTATTTAAATTATAGATTAAAGAGTGAAAAATCTCTCCTCAAGGAATATTTTTCTCTTCATAATTTTTAGTTTACTAATTGATTATTGAAAAATTATTAATTTTAACTAGGTACACTAATCCTCCAAAAGGGGAGATTAATAGATTTCTAATAATTATACAATTAGTTGTACCTATATATAGTTAAAATATAATTATATTATATTTATTACTAAAATTAAAAATGAAAATTATTTAAATTAATATTATACATCTGGTACTTTCCAGAATTTTATCAAAAAATAACAGATTATGGGCTGCCTACCTTGAATACTCTATCTTGAAAATATAATATACTCAATATTTTATTAGATTTTTTTTTTACTAAATTCTAATTTTGTGCTCTTCGTAGCTCCAGTCTCTTACCCCCATTAGTTTTTTACACTGGCTCCTCCTACTACTTGTTCAGGACAAACTTTTCAAAAATCCGATTATACTGCCACCATTATCAAATCAAAGGAAACTTTGGGTGAGGATATGAATGTTATTATGCAGGCAGACAAACAAGCAGAAATATTTCAGAATTTCATCTCTTTGGTGGAAAAAATTAGACCTAAACTTAGAGCTGATGGTTCTAATTTCAATCTGTGGTCAAAAAACATGATTGTAGCATGGAAAACTTATTTTATGGGTGATCCTGATTACTTTCAACAAAAATATTGATAGAAAAATCAAAACAAATCTGGTTTATCAACTCTTTATTGAACATAGTGTTGGCCATAGTGCTTATTAATATTTCACATCCCAAATTCTTAGCTCTGATGCGCATCAAATCTATCAAGCATTAAAGGATTGGTTCAATTGTCTCTCATGAACTTCAGTTGTTTACCATGCAAACATAATATTTAGAACTTCATGAAATCACTTAAACAACATCAACAATTATGCTATGTCTCTCACTGAGGTTCTTAAGAACTTGCAAAACCAATTAGGACGGATTGAATCTGAGGTGATAACCACATTGGCCATCTACTTTGCTGTACCCTCAATGCATCAACTTATAATACCTGAAATTACTAATCTAATGACAACCAATAGTAACATCAAATTTCAACCAGATTATTTTCTCAATATGATAAGTCAAATGACTACAGATTCTATGTCTTTCAATAATAGCACTGAAGTTGAAAAAATAAATGCTGCATAAAGATTTGGCAGGAAGGAATCATATCCCACTCAGAATCTGTCCATACCCAGAAAGAATAATAATAGACCTACTATGCCATAATCCTCAAGTCATCAAACGGGTTTGAAAGTACCCAGTTCTTGTTTTACTTGTTATTATTGTGGTGAAGTTGGGCACTGGTCACCAAATTTTCATATCAAAGAAAAAGAAAAAGAGGCAAAAACCAAGGCATGAAATCAAAAAGCTAATATTTCTGGGCTAGGGGTAGTATCTACTTTGGAAAGGAGTTAATTGTTGCTTGACTCTGGAGAAACACATTCAGTAGTAGGAAATCTCTTCTTAGTCACCTCATTAAAATAAACTAACATGACATTGTCTGTTGCATCATCCAAATCCTTCAAAGTTGATGCAATAGGCACCATTGCATTACACACCTAAAATGGCCTGCTTCAATTACATAATGTGTTTTACTGTTGTAAAATACTTGGCAAAATCCTATCTCTTGGACATTTATTAAAAGAGTGCTTTTCAATATCCTTCTAAAATGATCTTTTCACAATTTCTACTCAGATTGTTTGAATCAATACCGTTAAAAAGAATAAAAGATGGTTCATCCCTTCTCATTTTTCCGCCAATAACAATGTTTCTATTGACTCTTTATCATCAAATATATCTCCTTTTACCTCTATCAATGAATCTTTGGATGATAGTAGTCTGTTGTGGCATGGAAGAATTGGGAATTTATCTCTTAGGAAATTAAAATTTATGCAGAAATAAAATGCCATTATTGGTATTACTAATATTTCTTTTGGTGACATAAAACTATGTCATAATTGTTTGATCTCAAAAATCTAACATAGTCCTGTGAAAAATGTTTCATGAAATTTGGTAAATAAGCCTGGTGATCTAATTATAGCTGGCCTAATGGGTACATATGAGCCTAGTCTGAATCATAATAAGTATATTCTGATGATTCAAGATTCCTTTTCAGGTGTTGTAGTTGCCATTCAATTATCTGATAAAACAGAGGCAAAAGCTTATTTCATTAATTGGATCACACAGTTTATGAATGTTACTACATATAGAATTAAGACTATCAAAATTGATAATGGTAAAGAATTCAAAAATAATGTATTCAATGATTTCCTTATTCAGAATGGGATTATTTATTAATACTCTATTCTATACAAACACTATCAGAATTGTCAAATCAGACAATTTACAAAATGACCAGGATTTCCATACTTGCTGCAAAACTACCATATTTTTAATGGCCATGGGAATTTTAACATTTGGTTTGGATATCTAATTGTTCTCTTCATTCTGATAGTGATAAAACCCCTTTCAAGATCCTTGGAAAGAAACGCCTTGATCTGAAACTTCTTTGTGTCTTTGGCACAAAGTCATTCTTATATAGTCACAACTTTAGGAAAGATTTCTCACCTAGGGCCATGATTGGCTATCATGTGGGAGTGTCAGAAGACTCAAAAGGATGGTTATTTTGGATACCAGGGAAGAGGGAAATCATTAAATAAGAAAGTGTTTTCATTTGATGATTTAAATTTCTATAAATACAAAATACATGGTCATGAAATTAAATCAATACAAGTACATAATATTTTTGATGGATCAATTGTTAAAGAATTAAATCAGAAAGATTATTCAATTGTGGATTTATTGAATCAATCCAGCCTGAAAATATCAATTACCACTACTTATAAGGAAGTCATAGTTTCAAGCAATAAGAGCAATTGGATTCAAGCAGTAAGATGGAAGAAGTTTTCACACCGGTTGTTCTCAAGGATGCTCTAAAGGAGGTACTACATGAAAGAATCCTTGGTACAAGATGGATTTTCGCAAAGAAACCTGAACAATTCAAGGCCAGACTAGTTGCAAGAGGTTTTTGTCAGATTCATGGGATTAATTATGATGAAATGTTTGCACCCACTCCTACTTTCAATTCATTATGTCTACTTTTTTCCACTGCTTGTTTAAAGAACTGGGATATTAGGACCTTTGATGTGAAGGTTGCTTTTCTTCACAGCCTAATAGATAAACAAGTTTACATCTGGCCTCCAATGGGAACAGATTTACCAGAATATAAAAGATGAATAAATCTCTCGGATGAAGCAAGCTTCCAAATGCTGGTTGTTACATCTGAGAGGAATTTTACAACATATTGGGTTCAAAAATAATGAAGAAGACCCCAGCACTTACATGCTAAACCAAGGAAGTGACCAAGCCATACTATGGATACATGTAGATGATGGGGCTTTGACTGCATCATGAACTGAAATTCTTTATTGAATATTGCAACAACTTGATGATTTTTTGAATATCAAATGGGAAAAACACATGAGTGGGCTTGTAGGCATTTCAATAGTAGAAACAAAAGAGGGCTTCAAATTTTGGCAATCTGATTTAATCAATAAGCTGACAAATTTAACTCCCAGAAAAATTGTTGTGAATAATCCTTTACCAGATAATTGTGAACTAGAATCCAGCTGTTCAGCAGGCAATATGGAGAAACCATTTTTGAAAAGGATTGGAATTCTCCTGTACATTGCACAGGCCTGTTGTCCTGATATTTCTTTTGCTTTAAATTACTTAGCACAATTCTCTCTGATCACTGATCAATTTCATTGAGATGATCATGAAGACTTAATAGCTTATTTTCATGGAATAAGAAACATGGGAAGATTAATCAGTAAATTGAATGTATCTTCTGAAATGAAATGCTTTTTTGATGCAATTTGGGGTGGAGAAGGCAATCAATCTACTCATGGATATATCATTATGCATGGTATTAATCCAGTCGTATGGAAATTAAAAAGAAAGATTACAATAGCCTCCTCAACAGCTCAATCTTAATATATGGCTTTATCATTTGCGGCAAAGTAAATTTTATGGTTATATAACTTATTTATAGTCATTCTAAAAAATCCAATTCCTGTATTGTTATCAGATAATGGCACAGATGTGGGAATATCAACTGAATCAATGAATTGAAAACAAACTTTTCACTTAATCAGGAAATTTAATACAATTAATTGATTTATTGCAACACATAAGTTAAGACAGAAATGGTTCTTGACTAATGAACAAATGGTTGATATCTTAACTAAATTACTTGGATTCATAGAGAAGTCATACTTTGTTTCGAAAATAAACTAATCATGATTTGTGATGGGGGGGGAGTGTTGTATTGAGTTCAATATGATACAATACAAGATGGACAAAAAAACCTAACTTAATGATCAACTATTATGAATATGCATAACACATCATCAATTATTTAAATTATGAATCGAAGCGTGAAAAATATTTCCTCAGGGGAGATTTTTCTCTTCATAATCTTCATTTTTTATTTTTAATTTTACTAATCAATTATTGAAGACTCATTAATTCCAACTAGGTACGCTAATCCTCCAAAAGGGGAGATTAATTGAATTCTAATAATTATATTATTAGTTGTACAGTGCCCTGCCAGATGAATGCAAACGTGCACAGGGCACTTTTTTGGATCTCCCAGCTACATGCAGCACGCATGTGTTGCGCGTGCTTTGGATGACTCCTAGTTGTCGCAACTTGTGCTCTCAGCTTTCTGACTTGTCTTTTTTTGTTTTTCTTTTCTCTTCTTCATTCGCAATATCTCTATTACTCATCACCACTGTTCAACTTGGCTATTAATCTCAATGGATATTGTTGTGACACCTATTGAAGGCCTGAGAATATCACTCAGGTCTTCCTTAACTCTCACTAACGATCCAACACCTTGACCAAATGAGGTGAGGCTCTGTTTATTTTTTTTCTGCATCTAGGAGATGCCTTACCTTGAAGACAAGCTCCATGGCCAAATTTCTGGAATGCGTCAGGCTGGCCTATAGTATTGGGTGATTGTCAATCTTGTTGGACAACCTTGCATGAAAATGGTGAGATATCATATACTCTGGATGGTTTTTACTCAAAAGAAAAGTGGCCAACCCACTACCTTAAACAAAAGGGATTGCCGCCAACTCAACCAAATCATAACCCAATGTCAATGCCTTACCATAGCTCAGTTCATAAATCTTATGACCAAGAAAGTGTCCACCCAAAAAATTCAGCGGTAAATAAATAAGCTTGGAAAGGTGTCTAGGATTTCACCAAAGAGGCCATACCTTCAACTGCAGGATTTCCAGGCTTTTTTGGTGTTTGCTAAAAGCCATTTCTGCTGGACAATCAATGATTGGGCCAAAGTGCTCTGGACCAATATATAAGCATTTGAACTCAGTAAGAAAGTCAATTGAGTTTGTGTGTGGAAACCTGCTCAAGAGAAATGGCTCTTGGAGAACCTAGTCATCAACCACCACTCTGGACAACAATCAATAATAATTTGAGGGGCATTCTGTTCAGCCGAGAGATCAAGATTGGCTTTTATCAAAGGCTGAATGACATTGGCCAAAATTATCTGAAAAGTTTATCGGCCAGTACTTAAACCTTTCATTGAGCACATGGAAATGGCCCTGTGGATCATGGGATGACACCGCCTTGTTATCATGGAAGATAATGCACTGATCCACACTGCCAACCTCAGAAATGAATGGCGACAACAGCACTTGATCAACAATATTATCTAGCCAGCACATTTTCCCTATCTTAATCCAATCAAAAATGTTTGGAAGAAGATGAAGAGTTCAATTGGCAAACTCTATCAGCCGAAAACAATGGCTGAATTGTGAGTGGCAATTCAGTCAGCATGGGATGACATACCTTGGGGTTTGTTTAGTTTCTTTCTGTTGTCCATTACCCACCAAATGGAGATGGTGATTTCGATGAATGGTGGTCCTACTTCATACTAGGACCACAATTTTGACTGAGTAAGTTTTCTCTCTTAATTGGCTCTTTTTAACATGGACACTGATTTGGTTTGCATCAAATAGTTTTTTTGGTTTGTTTTCAATTATTAACAAAAAATAACAAAACAAATATAAAAAAAATGTAACAACAAATAGTTTTAATGTTAGCTATAGTGATGTTTGATTGAAATTAAAAAAATGTCAATTGTCTTCAATTTATGTGAGTTTCCATTTAAGGCTGTATAGTACACATGAGACATCTTGCTGCGCAGCACCAAAAGAAAATTGGAAAGAATTTGTTTTTTTTTGTTCACCTTCATCTGGCAGGGAACTGTACCTATATATATATAGTTAAAATATAGTTATATTATTTTTATTAGTAAAATTAAAAATGAAAATTATTTAAATTAAGATTAAACATCTGGAACTTTCCAGAATTTTATCAAACAATAAAACACACTGCAAATTCTAATTGTTTTCCCAAGCCGTATATGAGTTATGTTGCATGGTATAACAGATAACAGTTAGGTTGTGCGCGGGCTTTTTTTGTGAATTTACAGTGCCCTCCAACAAACCTTCGAACATTTTTTTTTCTCACAATTGTCTCTCATGTGTCACAAGGCTATATGGAAGAGTCAAGATTTTTTTTTTAATATGATTATGCATGTGTTGTTTTTAAATCAAACTAATAATAAAAAATTGTGTATAAATAGTAATAATGTGTATAAGTAGTAATACAATAAATTGGAGTATTATCAAAATAAAGCTCCTACCATCGGGTAGGAGCTCCATTTTTATCCACGACCATTTGCATTCTTGCAGGCATGGATACAAGTAATGCCTCTAAGTGATTGAACGGCATTGTATCCCAAACAATGTGAATGGCTTCGCTCAATTCGTCCATCGTTTTTGGGTTGAAAAGGTTGGTAACGACAAACTTCATTTTATACCAAAGGTTTTCAATCGGGTTGAGGTCAGGTGAGTTGGGAGGCCAAGCGAATTTTTGAATTTGATGATCTTGACGCCATTGTTGGCTGGCAAGGGCAGTATGGATGGGAGCTCCATCCTCCATTAATGTGAGCTCTTCACGATTGGCTGCTACACCAACTTCAACTAATTCGTCCATAAACGGCAATAACCCCGGTTCGTAAACGTTATCAATAAAGTCCACTGCCCTACGTTGCCCCAGTGGCATTATAATGAGTTTGGATTGAATTGGTCCACAGATGGCCCCCCAAATCATCATTGATCGACGACCTGATCAATGATTGACTGCCATTGAATCAAGGTTGTATTTTTGTTCAGGTGTTCGCCAAACGCGCTTTTGGGTTACGGGCTCACCTAGTTCAAACGAAGATTCGTCCGTCCAAATAACTTGGGACCAATTGTTAATGGTCCAATGGAGGTGAGCACGGGCAAATTCTAGCCGTCGTTCCATGTGGCGAGGACTGAGATAGGGTTTCTTGACGGAAATACAAGACCTTTTGCCAAGGTGATGTATTGCCTTGCGAATAGTATTGAGAGAAACATCAGCTGTGATGAGGTTTTTGATTGAGACAAGTGTCTCTCGACAATGTTGCTGAAGGACTCGGCCAAGTTCTCGCAAGTCGCGATCGTTTAATTTTGGAGGTCGGCCAGGTATTGGGAGGTTTTCTAAATGACCTCGCTCTTGAAATTGTTGGATGGTATCATGGACAGTTGTTGGAGGAACACCTAGAAAGTTGGCAATAGTTTGGATTGATGCCCCTGCATCATGCATCCCAATGATTTGCCCTTGGTCTATAGGATTGCGATATGGTGGCATACTAATAAATGGGTATTTAGTATGTCATCCAATATTTCAAACAAAAGTATTAAAAAAAACTCACCATTCATTTTGGTGACTGGTATAAATAGGCATAATGTAAGGCAACAGCCAGACAAAGACAAGAAGCTGAAGCGATCCACGAAGATGATTGATCCAAAAAACCATTGAATCTCATTGGTTAGAAAAAAGATAACCAATCGTTGATGCTGATTGGTTAGAAAAAACAAGATTGCGACAAAATATAGAACAAGAAGAGAAGAAAGGAGGTGAGATGAGTGCAAGATGATGGTGGAAGTTAGGAGAAAGAGTCCGCAAGTTAAAAAAAAAACTGAAAAAATTGTGAGGAACAAAAAAACCGAAAAAAAAAATAAAAAATAAAAAATGTTCGAAGGTTTTTTTTGTTGGAGGGCACTGTACAGTACCTTGCACAGCACACACCACACAGTGCCCTCCAGCCCACCTCCGCTCTACTGGATCTCACGTTCGTCTCTGGCTTGCATCTCTTGCTGGGTAAATCACCCATTCTCAATTTTCCCATTCAGCTTCTCTTTCCAATGTTAGCCCTCCCTTAATTTTTTCTGGCCTTCTTCCCACAACTCATTCTTTCCCATCTCCAACACTCACCAGAAGCTTATCCTACCTCTTCTACAGTAGTCCGTCTTTTCAATGTACTCCAACTCAATCTGTCACCCTGACCACGGTTATCAATTTTTTTCAAAAAATCACACGTTGTTCCAATTATAAAACCCTTTTAATTCTAATAACATCAAGAATATCATGCTGAGGATTAAAATAGTATTATATCAACAACAAAAAATTGTTAATTTCAAAAATAATAATTCTATCATGACATTAATCCAATATTTGCTATTTCAATAATCAAAATCTTACCATAATATTAGGATGATAGCTATTCTCTGTCTAATGAAAAGGCTTTCGTCTTAATATCAAGGAAATAATAACAATAAAAAATGAATTATGTTGATGTTGAAAAAACTATACTTTTATTAAGAAAGTTCTCAAATGCCAAATTCACCAACATTATTAATTTGAAAATGAAAAAATTTCAACATAGGCTTGATTTTTAGAGTAATCAAATGATTATGTTGATAATCACCAATCTTCTCGCAATCTATTATTATCATGTTAATGATAATAAATTTCCATTTCAGAATAGTAACTCTCTAATGTTAGTAATGAGAATTTGTTTTTTCAATCATGACCTCAGCATTATTATCCTGAAAAAAATTTAATTACTGAAATGAAACTTATCTTTTCATATAAAAAATGGACATTATTATTTTATAAAAAAGTTATTTTGTGATTTTTAAACAATCTAGCATTCCCATATTCAACTTATAATCTTTTCTCATTGGGAAATTCTATATGAAATGTATAATATGCTATTGTTCTAGCTATGAAACATTATTAATTCCCTATGGCCTTTTATGAAGGGTAGCTTGCATATTCAATCACCAGTAACACAATAATTTTTGGCATTCTAATTAATTATTCATTACCAGAATGGTAAGGCTTCAAGAAAATTTTACATCAAGCTCCTTCTCACCAAAATTACAACTATTTTATTCTCAAAATTAATTCCTTTATCATTAATAAATAAACTTTTCAATATTATACCAATTTTCTCATTATTATTGAAATAATTCATTTTTTAAAACTTCAAGAAAATTTATGTTATTTAAAAAAATTGAATTTTTCATTATTTGAATAATAAATCTTTATATCTTGAGATTATTTCTTTATTTTAAATATGATATTATTTTTACTACTGGAACAATCCTTTTTTTTCTATTGCTAATATATATATTGTCTCCTATTTAAATGAAAATATTACAATGATGGAAAGCGTGTTTTTAGAAAATTTATCATGTATATTATTTTTTTCAATCCAGAAGCTACATTTTGAACCAGTTTTCATAATTTTACTCACAATATTAACTCTTTCCTATACTTGATTTTAGGGATTGCATTTGTCACTAAAGGCATTTTTGGATCCAATTTTTCTATTTGAAAATGTTTGTTACAGCAAGCCTCCTTGATCTATCAATAGACCCTCCTCCCTTTTCTGATTTATAACTCCTGTTCACCGGGAAAACGTTATACATGGGAATTGGTGAGTTTACCCTTTATGTGAGGTACTCAAGCTCACAAGAGCTTATATTTGAGGATTGGCTACGCCTAGCATAAATAAACTGGTCCAAATTTTTTTGGTATCTTAATTTCATTGATTAAAAATAAGACGTTGAGACTTTTTATTTAATCTCAAAGCTCAAGTGCAACACATTTTTAAAATTTGTGCAATTAGCAAAGCCAAATTAGGAATTAGGTGCACTAAATAAGTGTGATTTCAAGACTTTAGTGACGGAGTCCATATGACTTATGAAGTAAGTCAAGTTTTGCAATTTCTACTTGAACTAGATAAATTGAAAAAAGAAAAATTTCTAGATTAGGAACTTTTGGTAATGATTGGAGATTTTGTTTTCACTTAATCAAAAACAACGCACTTAGGAGTTTATCTTTCATTGGAATTATAACTTGGAGTTTTTCCTATATAGTGAAAATTTGGTAAGGCTACACACTCATCTATTGTTCCTTCACAGCTGTAGAGAAAGGAATTGATGTAAAAATGCGGATATTGTATGGTTTACCACTGAAAATCTGGATTAATGGACAATTCAATTAAGTTTAATCTTTCATTTTCGAAACTTTTCACTGATAAATAAGTTATCAATCATAATTTAATAGTTATATTAAGAGCTAAATGCAGTATATATTAGAAGGATTCTTTTTTTTAGTGGTGGGTAAATACAGTTATGAAAGCACTTTACCACCTCACATCTGGAGAATAATGGGACAAACGGCTCCTTGAATCAACCAGAACTATTTATTTTTCTATGTATTTGTAGGGAATAGGTAAATAAACACAGGTTTTTGGTATATCAACCTAAGACCATATGTGAATTCAACAAAATGGGCCAGCTGCATATAAGAAATTCTCTCTTTTTAATAAATTCTCAGAGATTAATGCAATCTAATTTTTTAAATATTTACCTCTTGTGCAAAAATATCTCAAATTTACCAATTTGGCTAATTGCAATATTTTAAGGTAAAATGTTATAAATAATTGAGCCACCAATGTATCCCTTATATTAATTATCAAAATTAATGGAATTGATGTGGAAAAAAACCCTGAAATAATAATAATTTTGAAAATTCTCTATCTATACCTTTTTTGACTCCCTAAAAATGAATCTTTTGTGACATCAGACTCAAAAAAAAACTTCTTCAAAAGTCTTTTTGAGGAAATATAGTTACATAAAATGTACTAAATTAGGTACTTTAGTTTCAAATGCTCAATTCTAATTTGAAATTAGCCTTGGAAGCTGTATTAGGGAGTTTATAGGAAAATCAAACCAAACCCCCTTTTCAAATTAAAAAAAGGGGTTTGTAGTTCAATATATGATACAGAGAAATTAAAATTCAAAATATTTTACTAAAATAAAGTTATTACATGGAGATTTGATAGAACAAAAATATCATGTGGATAACTTAAGAATAAAAAGAGCTTTATAGCTGGTGAAGCTGACTTAATTTTTTGAAAACTGAGTGTGTGGCTGAGGTGGGTTTTAAATCAGGAAATCATGAATTGAATTCATATTCTACAGGATTATAAATATTAATTTCATTGTTTTAGTATCAAGATAGACTGAGATTAATTCAATAAATCAATATAAAATAAAAAAGGAAAGAAGTAAATTAATCTGCAAAAGCTTTCATTTGGTATTTTTACTTTATTTGGGGCAAAATAATATTTAAACAGCTAAACCAACATAATGAAATTGGTAAAATTAATTCATAATTCCACAGAAGTTTCATTAATTGAAAAAAACTTTATTTAGAAAAAGCCAGCCCACCAAAAAAAAAAGATCTAATCAATCCATGATTTTTGAAAAGAAATTTCAGAGACACATCTTTTATATAAAATTTGCACCCCAAAAAGGAAAGAGACTGTGAAATTTGGCCAAGACCTCATCGGAAATATTTCCTTTTAAAAAAAATATCTTACACTCATAATATTGAATTCTTATAATAGTTTTCTTGGGGTGAATGTAGATAATTATTTAAAATACACTTGAAATTCTCATCATTTCAGTAAAAAAGAAATTAAATTTATATTTCTTTCATTTCTTACTAATTATTGGGTATAAAATGCGATAAAATATATTTATTTTAATATATGAATTTCTAACTTCTGGCTTCTCAAAGGCTCCTAAACTAACCATTTGAAAAAGCTTCATGGGTGCTAAATGTGTGAGACTACCATATTTGGCTATTAGATAGTACCCACCAAAACATTTTTGGGAAGGCCAAAAAATGAGAGCCAATCAAATGAATTTCCCTCTTTCAAACTCACCAATTTATTGGGTTTATTTGCTTTACCACCTCCCCTTGTAAACATTTTCTGGGGGTTTTTCTGGCGGGAAATGGCCCTTTTTGGCTAATATGCCAAGGGAAAAAATGATTTATTTGGGGTTTTAAGTACCCCATATCACTAGAAAAAAATCAAAAACCCACCATTTTGGGCTACTATTAGATTTTTAGTCCACAATGGTCTTTTGGAATCAATTTAGCATCTACAATTGCTTTCAACTTAACAAAAGGTTGGTGCTCATTTAGCAAGCCCCTAATAATTATAAGGATAGGTAATTAATTCTTGAAAAATAACAAACATCACATCCTCTTTTTTTCTGTAACAGCTTAATTTTTTTTTTACAAAAAAAAAATAAATTTAATAAGTTAAATAATTCTCTCTTTTTATTTTATTTTTTTTTGAAAAAATGAGACTTTTTTCTGTAAAATTTATAAAATCTCAAACACTTGATATTGATATTAAGTTTTATTTTCAAAAGTAAGCTTTTTTATAATTTCCTTATATTTTTTTAATCTTTATAGACTTTTAATCTTTTAAATGAATTTATATATCCTCCTCATTTGAGTAAAGTAAAGTTATTTCTGTTTATTTTATTTAAAAAAAAAGTTTCATCTCTAATTTATTTTAAATTGGGAATTACTAATAAAATAATAATGAAAAAATCTTCAATTAATAAAAATTCTTTAGCTATAAAAGGAGTTAAAATCTTTGATAAAAGCAAAATTAAAAAATTGAAAAATTTTCTTTGTTTTGAAATTAAACAATGGGAAGATTTTTCTTTTTATAGATTAATGAATAGAGTAAATATAATAATATAAATTTGCCAAATTATTTTAGCACAGTAAATTTTGAATATAATCTATAATTTTTCCTTCATTTTATAAATAATATTACTCATATTATGTTAAAAATAAAGCTCCACAAAATAATCATGAAAGATGGCCACAGTTTTTTAAACATTTGATTGATGAATGAGTAACTTATTGAGATTATTTTTTATGGGGTCTATGAATAAATTTAGGGTGTTGGTAAACACACGTAAGCCCTTACGTGTTTTTACCAATTTATGGTAAAAACACGTAAGTGACCTTAATTTTCAAAAAAAATTCCTCAGGCTCAGTTTTGAGGATTTTTTTAATTTTTTTTTGCCATATTTTTCCCGACTTGGCATGTCAATAAGCACAAATTTTTTCAATTTTTTTTTTTTCCAAATTTCACAAATTTGGCCAATATGCCAAAATGGCATATTTTTTTCAAAAATTCATTTACAATCTTCCCACTTATGAATTTACTTATTTTTTTTTTAAAATGAAGGGTTCAATTTGAAGAATAAAGCACCAGAATCCCATAATTTTGGGAATTTTTTTGGTTGGGACAAGTGAAGGCGCAAAAAGGGGTTTTTTTCAAATGTTTTTTCCCGTCATTGTAATATGCCTATTTTTAAAAGGTAAATTTAATAACTTCCCACTTATGAATTTCCTTCATTTTTTTTTTAAACTAAAGGGTTCAATCTGGACAATAAAGAACCAGAAGCTCATGAATTGGGAAATTATTTTGGGTGGGACAACAAGTGAAGGCGCAATGAGTGTTTTTTTTAACTGTTTTTTCTCTTGTGTGTAATATGAATATTTTCAAGTACAAAAGTTCCACAAGTTTGATAAAAAATGAGACTGAGGTGGGATTTAAGCAATAAATATGACTGAGGAGGGGGATAATTGGCATAAATTGTATATACAAAAATCATTCAATCAGAATCAACCTCCAAAATAGTGGGTTTTTTCTGAGAGGGGGGAGGAAGATTGGACAAATACAACATTCTGTGTTTCTTAAAACAGGTCTTCCCCAATGTCTTCAAATATTTTCTTGGCTTCATTCTTTCTTTCTTTTTCAACACTTTGATCATCACCTTGAAAACCAGTCTGAGAAGAATATGACAAATAAAATCAGTTAATAAGAAAAATAATAATAATAAGAAATTCAAAAACCCTCACAGGCAAATTCAAATGCCATTGAGGATGGAAGTCTGATAATTCAAGCCTTTGGCGCTTGGCAAATGCCTTTTGGGTCTTATGCTTTCAAGGAATGCCTTTATAATTGTTGTATTTTTTGGTGCATTTTTCATTTGGAGGAAATTTTGTTTTGAAATTTTCAAAGGCAATCTGAAGAGCATAATGAGACACCTTTCCATTGAGGGCACAGATGTGTGGAGGAAAATTCTTGACATGGACAATCATTTCTTTGGATATTCTGTTGATAATTTCAATAAATTGTTTTCTGAATGCCATGTGGAGTGCCCTGACTACCTCCAGGAGAGTACCAGTGGACTTTTGCAGCCAAAGTTTAACCATGGCATGGGCACCTTCAACTCTGGAGGTGGATCCCACACCCAGGTGGCAATGGTGGTTGGTCCAGGCTGGCACATAATACTCCTTTAGAGGAAGCCAGGTATTTTCCAAATACTGCAAGACCTCAGCATTTTTAACTTGCTTTTGAAGCTTCTTCCAGTTGTCTTTGAAAGACTTTTCAGTGGGTGAATACATAAGCTGAGAAAAGAATCCCAAAGTCATTAATAAAGACAATAATAAGAAAAAAAGTGAAATAAAATGAAATAAAGTGAAGAAGTATATTACTTGATTCCAAAGGCCCATAAAATTTTCAAAATCAGTTCCATGACCAATTTTCTTCATGCAATGAGCAGATACATCCTTGTTGATGTGCCAAATGCATAGCATGACTTTGGAGTCTGGGAAGAGCTTCTTAATAGAGTTTTTCAAGGCCAGATCCCTGTCAATAACAATAACTGGAGGGGGAACAAGATTGTTGTTGTTGAGGACCTTTTCAATGTATTGATTTAATGCCCAAGTATATGAAGTTTCATTTTCATTCTTCATCAAACAAAAAGCCCCAGAAAAGGTCTTATTTGTTGAGCTGAATCCAACAATATGAAAAAGGGGCATTTTGTACTTATTGGTTTTATAAGTACAATCCATAAGAATGACATGAGGAAAGCCATGAAGAAGTTTTATGGCCAGGGGGTGAGTAAAAAACAAGGAGGTAATGTGTCCCTCAGAATCCCTTGCAGAGGACCAAACAAAATTTTCTTCTTTGAGAGTGTCAATAAGAGCATCAATGGGCCTTCTGCCTTGCAGTTTGTCTTTCTTGATTTTCTTGACTTGGTTATAAATGTCTTGAAGGATTACAGGCCTGTCAGACTCCCTCTGGCTGCATAATTGGGCCTGAATTTGCCTTGGCATGAGCAGTGATTCAGACATTTGAGCAATTTGGGATGTTTCTTGCTCATTGAATTTCCTGAAAGCAGGATGTGCCATGATATTTTCAGTGGCATCATGGCTATGTTCAGGATTTTTGACTTTAAGAGTCCAAGTGGTACTCTTGGCATATTTCCTGGCATACAGTCTAAAAGGACAGTCAAGCTTTCTTGAGGTGACTGTTTTGGAGGGGCTTTTGTTGGGATTTGGGGTGCCAGACTTTTCACAACATATTTCAATTTGGTTGTGGGTCATATTGGACCTCAAGGTGGACACAGCACACCCCTGTGCCCTGGTAACATTATGCACATGTTTCCAAAGAAGCTCAAGGGTCTGAAATTCACATTCAGTGGGGGGTTGAAGCATTTTTTTAATGAAAATTATGTATAAAATTAAAAAAAAGGGGGAATCAGGGGATTTGGAATGGGGTAAGAACCTTTTGAAATGTGAAAAAGAGGTGAAAAAAGGTGTGAAAAATGAACAGAAGTGGTTAAGAGTGACAGAAAGTGGTTTAAATGTGGGATTAATAGATGAGGGATGGTAAAAAATTGAAAATTGAGAGGCTTGAAAGCAGGTTGTTGTGGTGGAAAATGCAGTCTTTGGGGGAAAAAAAAAAGTGTGAAAAGCTTTGCAAAATGGCTTTGATAATGCTGTTTTTCCAAAAAAAAAACAATGGTTTGGGGTGGGGATAATGTGGATTATTGGGGTGTTTGAGCTTGTTTGTTTTTTTTGGGGGGGGGCTGGGCAAAAAAATCTGAAACAATTTGGAGTTAGAGAGGTTTTGTGGGGAAAAAACCTCTTTTGGGCATGTTTTGGCCCAATACAGGCCCAATGGTGTTTCATTTTTAATTAAAAATGGGCCCAGGGCACCCCTTACGTGTTTTTACCAAATTATGGCCAAAACACATAAGCTCTTACGTGTTTTTACCAATTTGCTTACGTGTTTTTACCAATACCCTAAATTTATTCAATCATAGGATGTATAAAATTGAAGTAAATTTTGAGGTATCACCTTTCTTTAAGAAAATATTTTGTAAAAGTGGCTTACAGAATGTAATTCATAGAAAAATTTGTATAAATGGCTGGGAATATGGTACTAAAATACTATGAATACAGTAAGTTTCCATCATATCCCCTCCCATAATTTAGTAAAATGTTGTATTGATAGTTTGAAAATAGTTTATTGTGACTTCAAAATAAAAGAAATTCACTTTATAAAGCTTAAATACAAACCAAAGCCAATTTCAATTCCATAGCACAATTTGGGGGGCAGTTGTATAAGCACATTTTGTTTTTCAGGGTGAGAAAATGAATAAATGACTTGTATATTGAACCTTAACTTTCTTTTTTTAATAAGCCAAAATTTGAGAGATATTAAAACTCTTTTCTAGACAGAATTTAAAGTGTTACAAGGAAATAAAAACCCTTGAACAATATGAATTCCTAAATTAATGGATAGAATTGAGGGAAATCCTTTATTTCATTCATTTTGATTATGGGATGCCTCAGGCTACCTGTTAGACTTTGAGATATGTATGACATACCCATAAGGCCACAAATAACTTTATACACATTCAATTTAGTCTTAAACAAACTTATAAATTGAATTCAACACAAAACATAAGTTCATTTTGGATAAAAAAAGCTATAATTATTAATGTCATGTTTTGGATTCTAAACCAAACATAACCAAGGGTAGACCCATAGGCTTTTATACCCAAAAAAAATTCATTTCTTATTTTATTAAAATATTTAATAATCTCATAGTAAAATCACAGCTTTCTTAAAGAAAAAATTAATAAAATGTTAAATTTTAACATATTTAAGCTTAAATTTAAATTTGAATAAGGTTTATTCAAACTTGCCAAAATTTTAGTTAAAATTGAGGTTTTATTTATATTTAATAAAATGGCTAAGAATTTTCCATACATTTTGTAAATCCTGCATGTATATAATTCTTTTTAATAATAATAATAATTTTTGGTTATAATATTTAATTATATTATATTTTCTACTAGTAAAATTCATATTACTCTTAATATTTGATAACATTATTAATGATTTCATAGAAAAACTCTACACTACCCATAAGAAACTATAAAGTAGATTTGAGTTTTTCTTTTTTTAATTAATTTTAATCTGTTTTAATTCCAAAGAAAAAAATTAATAAAAGGAGGTTTAAAGCTATCTTTTTTGTGAGTTTAAGCCATGGTTAAAAAAATCAAAATTCAGATTAGATCAAAGCCAATGAGTAATTCTTTCCATCTACCCTCTTACATTATGGTGAGACCCTATTCAATGAAAATAAAAAAATGGTAGTCTCATATCTCCTTATTTACCAGTAACCACAAAGAAAATAAATTATCAAATAAAAATTATGGTCATTGGTGATACTTGAGCTTAAAAAATGCATACTAGGTTTTCTTTATCACAGAAATCTCTTCAAAAGGGAATTAATTAATCACTATTTATCCTTTTTTATATTTAATTGTTTTTTTTTAATTTTCCAATTAAATTTACCTTCCTTTTCAAATTTTAGATTCTATTTTGCTTAGATTTTTCTACTATAGCCATTTTCTTTCAAAAAAAAAAACTTAATTTCTGAATAAAAAAAAAGAAAAGAAAAGAAAAATTTTGAAATAAAATTTTAATAAAAAAAAAATATTTCTTTTTCAAGGTTTTATAAAAAAAAAAATATTAAAATAAAAAAAAAATAATTAAATTTAAACAGTTTACTAAAGAAATATTTAATTCAACATTAATGTCATAAGAATTAATGATTTTCCCCATAATTGAATTAAATGTGGTATTAATTAATTTTAAATTATGAATTAATTTTGACCCAGGTAGATTGGTTAAAATGAAAAATTTGATTACAATTGAAATTAGAAGAAAATTAAAATCCGATAATCTTTCAGTTATTTAGAAAGTTTTAATAAATTATTAGTAAAGCTTAAAACTGATCACCATCTAAATTCTTTTGATTTTAAAATATAATTTCTCACCAAAAGAGATCCTTCCTTTCAATATTTTATCCATAATCAGTTCTTCATCAACCAATTTCTTCCTATTGACGTGATTAACAAGATGTTGGTTAGTACCATTTTAATTGTGATTAAAACCATTCCCCCTATGTTTTGTAATTGTAGTATTAGGAAATTTATGAAAAAACCATTCTACAAAAAGGTCATCCTCATCAAAAATAACTATAATTATGATACAATTTTCTAATCTCACGGCTAATTTCAAGAATTAAGGGTCAAATTTAGGGACTGGGATTTTTTTTGGGTAATAAAAAAAATGGTTAAGAATGAGTCTTGATTCTAGATATTAGAAATTTTCAGAATAAGGGATAAAAAATGGCTCAAATAGAATTGTAACAAGATCTTTTATTTGAGTTGAAAACCATTTGGTAAATAATGTATCTAATACATATAGGTTTAAAAATTAAAACAACCATAAAGAAATTAATCTTTTAAATAAAGTCAAATAAAGTGATATAATACGAAAGATTCACAATTGAGGCCAAAGGATTTGATTTAAACTTGATTTTTTGACAAATTTTTTATGAATTCTATTGTTATCAAGGTCTTAATTCTTTTGGGTGGATCACAAAATGATTGATAACTGTGGCCAAGGTGACAGATTGAGTTGGAGTGGCTTGAAAGGAAAGACTCCTGGAGAAGAGGTAGGATAAGCTTCTGGTGAGTGTTGGAGATGGGAAAGAATGAGTTGTGGGAAGCAGGCCAGAAACAATTGAGGGGGGGCTAAAACTGAAAAGAGAAGATGAATTGGAAAATTTAGAATGGGTTATTTACCCGGAAAGAGATGAAAGCCAGGGATTAAAGTGAGATCCATCAGATGAGGTGGGCTGGAGGGAGCTTTGTGGTGTGTAATATGCAATTTGCATGCACAAAAGAAGCCTACACAGAACAAAACTTTTATCTGTTAGACTTTAAGAAATAACTGATATACCATATGGGAAAGCATTTAACCTTTTCAGTGACTAGTGTAAATATCTCAACAACTGAAAATTTCAAATTTTTTCCTATACAGTATATCAGTTACATTGCATGGTATAACAGATAGAAGCTAGAGAATCCCCACAAGAATTGTTAAATAGTGATATTTTGAAGTTTAGCCCCTCCCACATCCAAAATCCAGCCCCACTAGGTGTTTCTAAAGGCAAGTTTTATTTAGCTCCATAGGCAAAAAAAGACATTGGGTTGCCAGATATGGCAACCCTCTAGCTTCCAAAACATGCATAAATTTATGTTAAACTTGTTTTTGGAACATTCAGACCATCACTCAACCACCCCTACTAAATTAAAAAATAAACTCTTTATGTGAAAGTGACAATCTTCCTCTCCAGATACCTACACTTAAAAATTCCTCAGAACTTCAAGTAGGTATTCCACTGTATGCAGGAGGTATCTTATATTTTAGATCCCCAGAATATAGCAATTCTGGTGGAGATTCTCTTATGTTCTTCATGGGCTTTTTCTTTGTACATGAGCAGCACACATCACACAGTGCCCTCCAGTCAACCTTTGAGGATCTCAAGTAAGAATAAGAAAAAGTTTATACTGTAACTCCACTTAAACTAAACTATATCTCCTCCTTATTATTAGAATAAGCCTAACAAAAACTTTCATGTGTTTTTTGAAACTTAAAAAAAATTAAATTAGTACATAAAAAATTAATAAATAAAAGATGATAAAAAGATAATAAGATTTATTCTCATAGGAAGAAATCCTATAATAAGCAAAAAAGTCGATATATATATATATATAAATAAAGAATGTCAAATCAACAAATACTTATTACTGTAAAAAAAACAATTTATCAACTTCTATAGAAGACATGAATCAAAAAACACTAAAAGGGTCTAAATTTAAAAATAGGTATTATACTTCTAAACAAGATAAATTTGAGTTAGGTAAGATTATACCCTATCTCAAAAAATGAAAAATATATTAATTTACTATATATATAAACACTTTGAAATTAGAAAATTAATTAAATTTCTTATTTTTTTATCTTGTAGCTCATCATAATAAATTGGCTGTAGATTTATTGTTAAGTTAAATTAGAAGATAGAATTTATTATGTAATCCATTTGCATCAAATTTGAAAAACCTGTAAATCATTGCAAATCTAATTTTGACTGATCAAATCAAGTTTTTTGTCATTAATTTACTTTACACAAGTTAGAAGGTAACTAAAAGAAGGGGAAACTTGAAAAAAAGTTCAAACAAAATGTAAAGCTTTTTAATGATATTATGTAAGATAAGAATTTTGAATAAATAAATTATAACCAATAACCCCCTCACTAGTTAATTATTGGTACAAAAAGATATTATATAGAATGGAAATATGTAAGACAAAAAATCCAAAGTTAAAGTCAGTGAGCTCAGCCAATAGCCAGTATTTTTGTGATCTGCTTGAAGTGTATTTGGGATTCATTTTTTGTCCTTCTTATAAGTTCAAAAATTTTTAACAAGTGATATAATTCCAAAAAAAGGTTTTTTTCTTCTTCAGGATTAGGATTCTTTATTGAATTTTGATTTTAGATCACAGAAATTAATTGAAAAATACACTTTTTATAGGGATATCTAATCAATGTGTTAAAATGAAAATTTCACAAATTGAAACTTTGAATACTTCACAGTTTCTTTAGTAAATTTGAATTGGTCTGAAAAATTCAGGAATCTTCCTATTCTCAGTTAGAATTTCCAAATTCAGAATTTGAAGAAAGGGATGAGTTCCTACAGCATGTTTAAAAACTTGTTGAGGCATAATGAGTAAGTCTGGCTCTCTAGAGCTTGTAGAGCACACTTTGGCAAATTGAGGCCTGGTGGAAGGAATAGCTTCTTTGACATTGGTTAAGACCACTTGTTTTACTGTGACACCAATTTCTTTGCATATTGAACCTTTTGTTTTGTGATATTTGCCTGGTTCAATCTGAGATAAAGCTGATTTTTGTTGAAATTGAAGATATTAATTTAAAGCTGGTATTAAGCTCTAAAACAAGATTTCAAACAAGCCAGGTTACTGACATTTTTAAAAGACTTGAATTATTTTTTTTGTATCTCCTACAAAAGCTTTAACAAAGTCAAAATGTGAATTCAAAGTTATCAACTAGAAAAAATCAGAGGGAAGTGAAAAGAACTGGAAAGCTGGGCTGGTGCAGATTCCTTGAGTTAAGAAAAACTGACAATAGATAGGAGGTAAATCTGCAAAGATATCAGTCCAGAGAAGCCAAGTAAATGAATTTTTAATTGACAGACAAAATAGCATTGTATTAGGGGGACTCAATCTCTGCCCAATTTGGCCATGAGATACCACCAAATGAGACTATCTCATTTTGAAAACAATATATCCGTATTTGGTGGTATCTCATACACTCTAGCCCTAACCCCCATCATACCGAAGGAAGATATTTTCAGCATCATAAACCCAGCCTGGGTTACTTTTTTCCACTTTTGAGTCCACCTTTCTTTTTTTTTGATCTCTCGCAACCTGGATTACATCCACCTCATCACCCAAAAACAATCATTTGAACATTCTGACATGCCAAAGAAATCAGCGCGCCAGCAATTTATTTGTTATTTTCATAGGTGGAAGAGTGCGTGCGAGGAAACCATGGACACATGGCTTGAAATCCTTTTGTTTCCCAATGTTCCAACAATAGGTTCCATTTTGGGAGGTGATAGCCATCTAATGGCTATTTGGTGATGAGTTTCACCTTAATAATATGTTCTACCAAGCAATAAGAAATTGGTAATATTTCACCCTTTGAATCATTTCTGAGTGGCTGACTTGGATCTTTAGTTATTTGAAAGGATGTAAGCTGTACTCATCACGTGAAGAATACAATTTAGCAACGTTGCTGGTAATGCGAGATAATGAATTTAAGCAGGTGGTGCAAACAACTCAAGATGGTTTTTTATACATTTACAACCTTATCCAGAATAGTCAGTTTATCAAAAATCAAATAAACTGTCCACAACTTGATTTTTGTCTCCAACTGGCTCTAACTTTAGAGCAACTAGGCTGAAATGGTAAGGGTGCCTCCCTTGGTGACATAGAAAGGTCATATGGTATTAGTCAAGGCTTGGTGGTCTCATCTTTACAGAGAGTAATTGAGGTTCTTTTTGCATTGGGACCTCAACTTGAAAAGTGGCCGAATGAAGCAAGACAAATTGAAATTGCCACTAGCATGAGATTGGAAGGACTCCCAGGTTTCATTGGGTTTCTGGATGGCACAACAATACCCTTATTCCAAAGGCCTGGTTTGGATGGGGAGGTTTATTAAGAATGCAAAAAAAGATATTCATCAAATGTGATAATTTTAAAAGGATCATGGCCTTACTAAGTGGATGGCCAGGCTCTTGTGCAGATAGTACAATATATAAGAGAATGGGATTGTATTTTCAACCATGAAAGTTCTTTAGTCCTGGTGAAATGTTTGCTACAATTCCCTTGTTTCAAATGGATGGTGGCTAATATTGTCTCAACAAGGGAAATATATACTTTCAGATTAAGCTTACCCTCTCAGCCTCCATTGCATCCCATGCTACAAGGGGGCTGCTTCCGAATCACATTACAGCCTCTTGTTAAATTATTATCTTTCCCAGTCACAAGTTTAAATTGAACATTGTATAGGAATACTGAAGGCATGCTGGGAATTTCTTCAAAATTTGTGCTTAGCTTGAAATCAAGCTAGTGACATGATCCACATTAATAAATGGATATATGTCTTTGCAGTGCTGCATAATATGCTTATTGATAATGGTGATCACTGGGAGGACCAAGGGGTCCAAATTTTACAAAATGATAACTTATTCAATAGGGGTCCTTCTCAAGCTCATCATCAGCAAGTACAGGAGTTCTGTTTGGCTCTTAATGGTGTCTTATGACTTGGTGGAAGGAAGCTTGGTTGAATTTCTTTGGATTCGATGAATTAGAAATTACTAGAATTTGGCATATGAATCAAAATAATCATTCAATTTGTTTCATATTAATTCCTCATTTATTTAGTAAATTTGAATTCTTCTGAAAATTTGTTTTAGAGAACTAAAATTTGACTAATTTCAAAAATTATATCTGGACGGTAATAGAAATAAAGGAAAATCATAAGAGTACAGTTGTTGCATTTCAAGGAACTGAAAGCGAAGGCCTTCATATGTTATGGATAATATGGAATAAATAAAATCAAAACAAAAGTTAAATGTCTTGTATTTCCAAATTTCAAACTCATAAAAAATTATGTATTTATTTTTTAACTAACTAAAGTTATGTTCATTGAAAATGTCAAAAGTTAAATTAATAAATCCAATTAAAATTACTAATCATATTTATTTCTTTTACTTTTAACAACAATGTAAATATATTTGAGATTGAATCATTTCCATTTTTTACCACTAATTTAGATCACTTGTCATGATATAAATGAGCTAAATGGGAATTTAATTAAAGAAAAACACCATTCTTAATCTGAGGTTGACTTCATAAGAAAAGAAACCATTTCATTAATTAGCTTTATTTCTATTCCACAGATATTTTTGAAGCATTACTTATATATCTGATAATTAACTACAACTGCTTAAGAAGTCCAGTGATCTCCTCACTTGTCTTCCCAGATAGGAGTAACTCTTTGGCCATTGCCAAGTTTGTCTCCATCAATGATGTCTCACAATTCTTTTGCTCTCTCTCCAAAGAGAATTGGTGTTCCATTCATTCCTTTTCTAATTCATAGCTGAAATCACTTTCATTTTGTTTGCACTCTTTTTCTTCTGTATCCAATTTGAATTTCCTGTCCATTCTTTCCTTTTCAAGTTGATAATTGCAATCATTTTTTTCTTTCATAATGAACTTCTCATTGGACCACTTGTTTGCTTGAAAATCAACAAAATCCTTCAATAAGCGTACATGCATGTCTTTATTTGCACAGTCTTCTTTTTCATGTATTTGCATAAAATCCCCCATGGCCCCTTGGCTCATTGATGACCTTTTAGAAGTGAATTGATTTCTCTTTGTCCCCTTATTAACTGTTATTTTGTCATTTTAATTGGTATGCTTTTTTTTGGATCTGTTGAGGTGCCAATGGAGTTTTTCATAGGCTGATATTCCCAACTCACCATCATTAACTGCCTCCAAATTGGTTTCTTCCTTGGAATCACTTCCTACAATGATTTGATCTTTAATATTCATGTTCAATTCATTCAATGCCATCAAATTTGGTTTTGACCCAAAGATTTGATCCATAAACTCATAACATGGGCACATAATCTCTAACTTCTTCTGGATGATCATCCCCATTTCTTCTTCACTTAGCCCTACTCCAGTGTTTCCTAACCACATGCAAGTAACCAATTTTTTTTTTTTGTAATTGCTAAACTGCTGCTCACAATTTCTCCCTGTTAATTCCAATCCCCAATTCAGGGAGTTGAGATGTCCATCAAAAAAATCTTTTATGCTGCTTTTCTTATCATAAAGTTCTCCCCAAAAATTTGTTTTTATTGTTTTGAAAAATAAAAAGCTGTAGTTGTCCTCTTAATCTCTAATTAATCATATAAATTCACATGATCCTTTATTATGAAGTTTGAGTTTATATCTCTTTTTTTTTCTTTGGTTCCAATTATTTCTTATGTCATTTATTGTTATTAGAAACACTCTTAAACTAATTATCCAAATTTAGATATAACCCCAATTCCCTAATTAGTTTCCCAACTTATTCCACTAGAAAAGACCTTAAAGGATTCAAGTTTAAACATTTGATTGACTTTTTAAGGTTTGAATATTAAAAAATAAATAAAAATTATTAGTATTTTAATTATTTTAATATGAATTTCTCTATAAATAAAATAAATATAAGATAAAAATAATAATAATTATAATAATAAAGAATTATTTTAATTATTTTGTAAAAAAAATAATTATATTATTAAATTAATATAATAATATAATAAATAAATAAATTAATATATTATAATTGATATATTTAAAAGAACTTTATTATTGTTGCCAAAAAATAATAAAGGCATAAAAAAAATTGTTTTTTTATTTAATAAAAAAACAATTAATAACATTAATGATATTAATATTAAATTTAAAAAAATTAATTTAAATATTATATATATTAATTAAAGAATTATTAATATTAATAAATAAAGGAAAATTATATTATAATAATAAGAAAAAGAAAATAACTTAATTTTTAATTTTTATTATAATAATTTTTTAATGAATTTATTTCAAAAAAAAAAAAATTAAATTTAACTTATTTAAAATTTTATTTTCAAAAAAAAAATAAAAAAAATAAAAAAAAAATAAATTATAATTTTTTTTATTTATTTTATATGGAAAATGAGATTTTTTTAAGAGAATTATAAAAAAAAAAAAAAAAAACAAGAAAAAAATTTTAGTAATCATATTAAAGATTGATGATTATAATAAAGACAACTTTTTTTTGTGTCTTTTATAATATAAGAAATTTATATATAAATAATAAAAGATTTTAACTTTTGATTTAATTTTTGATTGTTTTGATGTGTCTGAGGGGAAAATAGAGTAAAAAGAGCTCTATATATAGTAAGGTCCTCCCTCCCAGAGTCCAATAGGCTTCTATTATATGTGTACTTATGATTTACACTGGAATTGATCAGTATTTTAAGGTTTGGTGATTATTACATTATAATTAAACCATTTTATCTCATTATTACACCATTATTTAGAGTTATCACTGTAACTACAAGCTTGCTGACATCATAGGCTTGGAAGAAGACTTAGCTTTGTGAATTTTATTAGTATTAATCATAATCTAATAGTATTCACCAGTTTTATCACTTATATAACTGTTAAACTTAAAATAATATTACATTGAGTGATCATAAATGATTAATTTTAAGCTTAAACTTTGATCATTAATAACTCTTAAGTTATAAATGCTAAATTTATTCTGATAGTGAATTCAGATATATTGGAATTTCCTTATTAAACTTTCCATAGAATTTAATTAAATAATCAAAAAATCTATTTTTGATGATTTTTCTTATGGCTCATCTTTTCTGTTGAAATTTAATATTTTAAACTTTAAACCTTAATTTCAAGGGGTTTCACTTGAATATTATAATAAAAATTACATCATTATTCATGTATGAGATAGTAGAATCTGACTGTTTACTTTCTTTTAAGTTTGGACCACTTTCAAAACAAAGTGGTCAACAGCTCTATGAATTTTGTTCAATAAACCATTAAAAGTTTTAAAATAAAGTTCAAATTTGTGTTTTTTTTTACAGTAATTATATGATGACTTTATTTTTTTTTAGTTTAAGTTTATATATTTTGTATATTTCAAGAAATTTTAGTTAAAAAGAAAATCATGAATATATATATATATGCATTGACCAAAAAAAAGCTCATATATTCAGCTTAATTCCTTTTAAGTATTGACTTTAGAGAATTGTCTTAAAATTCTTTTTTATGTGTAAGTTTCTATAGGGATTTCAATGGTACAATTTATTTCAAATGTTTTTTTTTCATTTGTTTTTGAGTTAAATAAGTTTTTATGTCTTTTTTTATGGTATTATTACTTATTCTTCAATAATTATTCAATTTTTTAGATATACCATAAAAATCATAAATGTGTGTTTTACCATGAGGAAATTAATGGTTTAATTTCTTTCACACATTTACTTATTAGATTCTAATTTAATTTTAAGTTTTTGTACCTATTTATGGTATTTTTCACTAGTTTTAAAATAATCATTATAGAATTTTTCTTGTGACCTTTTTGGATATGTGGTCATATCTCAGAGGCTCACAGACTGAGTGAGGCTTATTTCTTGATCACCACCCCTCCTGGAATGATAATTGTTGAGTCCTTGCAACATTGCAGTGATTGATGCAGGACTTCAATTTTCAGCAAGGTTGGTGTGGTGGCTGGAAACAATTTGTGCTGGTTAATGCCAATTTGTGATGTGACTTGGTGAAAGATGGGTATTTGGACATGCCAGCTGTACCCCAGAATCTATGATTGGATATTGATGTTCAGAATTTGGCAGAAATGTCATGTAACGGCGAATAGACTGCGCCGCACAACTCGACATATAAAATCCATAAACCTCACATGTAAATAGTCAATACTTAAGACTACAAACAACAGTTGCAATACAACATACAGACAAAACTTCCTAACAGGTTATGGGCCTTCTTCAATACCTACGAATCACATTTTTTCACTCAAAAAAAGAAAATAGAGGGACACCTTGATTTTTTTTTTGGACACCACAATTGGGGACGCTTAATTGTGCACTGAATAATTCAGAAACCAACTCAGCAAATGATATCATTTGAAAACCAACTCAGAAAAAGACACAATACCTTCTGCTTCTCTTTTTCCTCAACTCTTTTATTTTTTTCAAACCTTTCATTTCTATTTTTCTCTCTTTTACATCTTAGCTCTCTTGTCAAAACCAACACATCACTGATCTTATATTCCTAAAAAAAAAAAAAAAAAAATTTCTCTCTACTATCCGTCTTGAACATTTCCTTTTTTTTTGTTTCCCAGCTTACTTCCTTTTTCATGGTTGTTTTCTCTTACTATTTTAAGACCGACTACTTTCATAATTCATTAATTTCAAATATTTAATTTAAAAAAAAAAGAACCTAACCTTTTGGATGCCAAGGGGTTACCCAAAAAAATTACAACTGGATCTACACCAAACCAACATCCCTTCCGACCTTGGCAAAAACGGCACCAAAACAAAGCAACAAGAAACAATCATGTCATCAACAAAACCTATGCCAACCCCAGCAGAAGTGGGACTTAATGCAAACAATTGACTAAAAAGAATACAGACAGCGATTTTGCAAGCAACAGCCTTAATTAAGAATGAAAACATACTAAAACTGGATGGAAGCAACTTCAAGTCATGGGAGAATAGGATATCAATTGTGCTGGACAACCCTGATTTTCTGCATTTCAAAGGAACAACATTATCCAGCAATGAGAAGATATGTTGCGGCATCCTCATCTATTCCCTACTGGAAGCCATTCAATCAGAGGTAATTAATCTGTGGCCCTGAAAAGTCATCTATTACCATTTGAAACGACTATATCATGTTATAATGCGATCAAGGAAGCTATTGGGCTTGGAGGAATTGATCAACACCCGGATGCAATCAGATGAAGCACCATCATCATATGCGCTTAGACTGTGGTCATCAGCAAGGATCTGCTACTCGGGTTATTACTACAATGGGGCATACAGGATCAAGAGATGGCAAAAATGGTGATGTTATGGCTTGAAAATGAAGTTGCAAATAAGGGCCAGAACCCAAATCTTTCCATCTTCCACCAAATACTAGAATTGACCTACCAGAAACATCAGAATAAGACAATGCTGGAAAGACAGAATGAGTCTGTTGTCTTCAATCAAGCCTCCATTGTCAACCCCTCAGTCCAAAGCAAAGCTTATGAGGCGGATGACATAGACCTGGCCACACTAAGGGTGGTTGTACAGGGGACTTGTCACAACTGCAAGAAAGCATTCCATTTTGTGCGCGACTGTTGTGCAAAAAGGACTGGAAATTTAACCCCATCACTCATGAACAATAGCTCACAATTCAAGGCCTATTACCCCATCATTACACCACCAATGTGGCCTGCACCTAGAACTTTGACAATTCCAGGACCACAACAGCCCAAACCCACAGACTATTACCAACCCAACTACATAAACAAACCAGCCACTACGGTAAATGTTTGCTTTGCAGAACTTGGTGATGACAAAGACCTGATGAATTTGTTCCAGGAAGAGGTTGCGGGCAAGGGGATCCGGTATGTGACACTGGGGCAACCCATTCCTTAACTTACAACAAAGAATCTCTATATGTATTTTGTCAACTAATCAAACCTCTTCCACTATCTGTAGCAACAAAGACAGGGGGGGAGAGGAAGTTTTGTGACAGGAATTGGCACATTAGCTTTCCCAGGATTACATGGCAAAGTCATGTTAATTAAAAATGTTTTTTATTCACCCAGTGCCACAGCAACACTAATCTCCCCAGGGTCCACATTGAAAACTGGTGGTAAAATGTACACCCAAGGGGACAACCTCTTGTTCTGTAATGCAGACCAGATACCCTTATTGCTTGCTAACTTCAATGTGTAGCGACACTATTGGTTTTTCCTTCTGTGCCTGAAACCACATGAATTGAGAGGGTCTAAGACACCAATTGAGCATGAAATTGTAAGCTTAAAAACAGGAGTAGGCGGCCAACATGAGTGCAATTTGAGAAGGGATGAGACTCTAATGTGTCACAAGCTCTTTGGCCACTGCGGTATGTGACGACTACGGAACTTCCTCAAAGACAGGATTGGCAGAAGTATTGGTAAGCACCTGGATAATACAGTGAATGACTGCACTGACTGCCTTATTGCAAAGAGTAGATGCCGGAGCAAACTACTACCAGCAAAGCATCCAACGGAGCCTATGGACATTGTGGCAAGTGACATCATGGGACCTTTCAAGAAGGCAAACATCAACTCGGGATGCTGGGTGCTTACCATCCAGGACATCAGTTCAACATACGGTGAGTGTCATATCATTGCGACAAAAGCTGATGCAGCAGCGGTGTTACAGGCCGCTATTACCAGGTGGGAAGTTAAATGTGGCAGGAACCTTAAGACGTTACATACTGACGGGGGTGGCAAGTTCTGGTCAAAGGGAATGAATCATTTGTGCTCAATGAAGGGAATCACACATGAACAAAGCCTGCCTATCCATCACAAACAAAACGGTGTCGCGGAGCATTGCGGATATGGGACAAACACTACTGTGATTGTCCGGTTTGGGAAAACATTTCTGGGGATATGCATTCATGTGGGCTGCGTACACAAACAATGCTATCCCAAATGAGAGGATAGGAAGACTGATGCCAGCAGAGGTGCTGTTCAACAAGAAGCCGCAACTGGATAGATTGCGGATATTTGAAGAGAAAGCATACGTGCACATTCCTTGCAATCACCTTTGGAAGCTTTATGAGGGGCATGTGGTGATGTATTTTCAAAGGGCAAAAGGATGGTTGTTCTACATTCTGCAAGCTAACAAGATAATCCCTTCTTCATAGGCTACATTTCCAGGTACTAACTATCTAACAAACATCTTCAGGAAAGGACACCCATTCAAACCTTGGAATGTAGGGCCAAACAAGAAAATGGGAATCCCATTCCTCCTCAACAGAATGAAGCTGGGAAGTTTTGGCAAGGAGGAGACCTTTTCAAAACAAGAACAAACAGCGGCAAGAATTTCCAAACCATTTAGCATATTAAGAGGATGGATGTGTTCAAAGTGGGGCCTATTGAAAAAATGCAACACACCATCAATGGGGGGTGGATTTTTGCAAAGAAGATCAACAATTTATTGGGGCAGATACGTTACATTGCACGAGGCAACAGGCAATACTACAACAAGGAATACAAGGAGACCTTTTCCCCAATGTCCATGTTCAGTGCTTTGGATCTATTAATAATGTGGGCTGTGAAGCAAAACTGGTTAGTCCACTTGTTTGACTTCAGTTCTGCTTACCTGAATGAACCTATGGACATGGAAGTGTGTATAAAACCACCAGAAGGAATTAACATACCCAAAAACATGGGATGTTTCCTTAAAAAGGAATTATATGGAACAAAACAAGCCAGGAGATTCTGGTGGGAACACCTTGGGGGTAAACTTAAAGCACTTTTGACAATAGCGTATATTTCAACATGGAAAACAATGCAATGAAATGGATACATGTTGACGACGGAATAATAATCGTACAAATGGAAATGGAATTAAATGATTTGAAGTGGGGTTTGGAAAGGAGCTTCATGATAAAATGGAAGGATGGAGTGGAGAGCATGATTGGTATGGAGATAAACTGATAGGCAGCTGGTTTCATTTCGACGCAGAAACGACTCATCACAAGCATTGTTGCAGAGCACTGGGATGGGAAGAAAAGAAACACCAATCCATTACCCATGAAAAGCAAAGTAAGCATGCTCACACAAGGTGACACAATCATTGACCAAAGATCCTTTTTTTCTATCATAGGGAGTCTGAGTTACATTGCCAATGGCACACGGCCAGATATCAGTTTTGCAGTAAATCTACTGGTGCAACATGCACAGGCGCCCAGACAGCAGCATTTATTGGTATACCTCCAGCAAACCCAAAAGAAGGGACTGAAATTGTTCCCAGACAATGAAGACATTGCGGTCTTGTCAGATGCAAGTTGGGGAGGGGAATTTTCCAGATCAACTCATGGTTAATTAATGACAGTGCATGGCTGTGAAATTTCTTGGAGTTCTAAGAGACTAACAACAGTGGCATCATTGACTAGGCATGCAGAATACATGACTCTGAGCCTGGCATCCAGGCAGGGTATGTGGATGAAGTGGCTGATCAGGGATGTATTTGGATGTGATATGCATCTGTTACTCCTATGTGACAACAAGTCTGCTATAAGGATATCTAAAGACTCAGCATCAAACAAGAGGACAAGGCACTCCTATAGAGACTTTTACATTGTCAATGAAATGTTATACAACAAAGAGGCGGAATTGGAATGGGTTTGCACACGGGACATGAAAGCCGATGGGTTGACCAAAAGCTTAGGACTGTTACTACATCATTGTTTCTGCTCATATTTTCTGACATAAGAGCCTTTATGGGTGTATAAGTCAAGGGGGAGGGTGTAATGGCAAATAGACTGTGGCGCACAACTTGACATATACAATCCATAAGCCTAAAATGTAAATAGTTAATACTTAAGACTACAAACAACAGTTGCAATACAACATACCAATGGTGGCTCCCTGGTTAGTCCCCCCAGTTCCAACTAACTGGGAAGGTTCCTTAATGAATATGTCCCACTTATGTCCCCGACCCAATTAATGCAGGTCCGGTTTGTACCAATACCCACAACCATATTTGAAGGAGACACCAAACAATTATATAATTATTTGGTTTGTCCATCATTACCCCTAACTTTTTTTTCCTCTTGACCTTTTTGACCCAAATATTTCTCTTTATTTTTATCTGTACCCTTCCTCTATCACTCCCATCTCATCTCATCCAACTGTCAACCATGACATGATTCATAGGAACAATTTAGCAGACTGCTTTCCATCTCCTTATTGGTCCAATCTTAATCTTCCATGAACTCACTATTAATTACCCCAAGACACATCTCCATATTCTCAGATGCCTTGCTTGTGGATCCTTGATAACAACCTTATTGGCTTAAATACCAACCCATTGGTAATGATTGGACCAGATGAAACCCTTGTTATACAATCTAATTTACAATCTCTATTGGTAATACACATCCCTCTACAATTTGTTAGAAGTATTGAATTACCATTCATTGACATCAACTTGGATTTTTGTGACTTATCAATGGATCAACTTACTGAGTCATCTACAGAAAACAACTATGATAACAACTTCAATCACTGCAATCTGGAAGAAACCAACAGCCCTCCTAAAACTGGAACCCAACAGTGTAAGCATTGCTGCAAATTCTCTGAGGTTTATGATTATTTCAAGATCAGTAATAATTTTCACTCATGCTTTTGGGGATTTCCATTACTAACCAATGAAATGCTTGTGTACTGCAGAAACTCACAGACACCGGAGTGTGGATAGTAGACAAAAAACAATTACTTCCACATATATAAGTTCAGGCATTGTAGGTAATCAATCTTAGATTGTTTTCATAAGGAAGAGAACTTGTCTACTGAGATGAAACTTATATGATTCTGTTATTTAGTTTGAAGATAGGAGTGATGAGTTGAAATAATTCTAACATGAACAAACATTGAAAAAAAGTGTGGTGGCTGATTTGATGCTTGGGCTTCAAAATCATCAGGCTCAATCAATCCCAGCATGGGGGCAAGATTGGCCACCAAGGCACTTGTTGCAATCCAAGTGTTCTTCTCAATATTTGAATCACCTTGCCTCTGCAAAATCCTAAATGAAATTGCCTCACAATTTCAATGGCCCCATTGGCATTTAATAGTAGCAATTGCTACTCAGCTTTATTACAAGGGTAATCAGAAATTAATTGATGAGGTTTCTTGCCTACCTAAAGGCACAGATTTATGTGAATCTGTTGACTGTTGGACAACTAAAGATCAAGCCTAAAGTTATTTTGTAATTGTTCTTCAATGGATTGATCCATTGTCCTTCTGCTTTCATAAAACCCTGGTTTCTTTTGAGGTGAGCTATTATCTCTCTTGCTTTTTTAGCATTATTTCTAACTCCAATCTCCTCCACTGCCATAGCATGACTGGCTCCCATAAAGGGGTGTCATTAGCCTGGACACTTTGGGAGGCCCTTGCCAAATGAGGAATGATCAAGTCTCTCTACAGCATTACTGGTGACAATGTGGCTAATAATGTTGCCATGATCACTGTACTTCAACAGAAGTTTGCAGGCATTGGCATTAGGTGGCCCAAAGAAGAACAATTCCACTGTTGTGCCTGCCATGTGATCAACCTTGTGGCCAAAGAATTTTTGGCTCACATGGGAGAGCTCACAGATGAAGATTATCAGTTTTTTGATGATTACCTGGGTGTAAGACAAGTGCCCATTGAAGATAGCAATGAAGATGTAGAGGGATCCAATTGTGATCATCAGGGTAAGATTATATCCTCCTCTAACTACAACCATGCTGACATAGAATCTGCCTTGACCCTAATCAGTCATCAGTAAGATGCATCAAACTGCAGGCAAGAAACCAATCAAGCAGTGGAATCAACCATTAAATCACCCAAAGTTGGAAACCCAAGATAAGTTGGCTGAGGTTGAATTGCTGGTGGAACAACAATTTGATCTCAGTGACCCTGAGGACTTGCCCAACACTCACTCCAAAACATAAACCCTGTGTGAGTCCCTCTTAATCCAAATGATGACACCTTGGACTGGTCAGCATTAATTGTGTGAACCCATAATTTGTTATTGAAAGGTGTTTCTATGAGTTCTTCTAACATGTGATAGTACTTATCTTCCTAATAGCATCAAATAGTGACAGGTAACTTTCCCAATCTGGGCCCAATCGCCCTTAAGTACTTGACCATTGCCACAGGTTCAGCTTGTCTTGAACGAGTATTTTCTCATAGTGGAAGCCTCAAGACTCCCACTTGAGCCGCTCTGGGTTCAAGGACGATTGCCCATCTCACTTGCCTGAAGGAATGGCTAAATGAGGAGACACCACCTCATTAATATGTTGGGGTGGTCCAATTTACACAGTCTAATAGTTCATACTCAATAATTAACAAAATTATTGGGTATGGATTGGTATTCATTAAGTACTCATATCCCAACGTTGCCACATACAGACAAAACGTCCTAACTTGTCAGGTCTTGTCTTGTATATTGATGATTGGTATGATGGAGATGGTCGATTGCTTCTTCACCTGAAAATTGGCCTACCCAAATTGATAAGCTCAAAGCTCTATAGATTATCCAAAATTTTGATTGAATACTAAAATAAAATCCATTCAAACAAGTCGTAATTCGCCTAAAAATCTTGAATGAGACCCAGCCCAAAGAGCTTCGACTGAAATCTCAGCGTAAATGATATGATGATGATAATAGTAAATTAAATTTATTTAATTTTTGAAAGGCTGTAATTTAATAAAAATTAAAATTTAATATTAATTTAACAAGCCTTCTCTAAAAAAATCAATAATGGCAAGTAATTCTTGGTTAAAAAAAAACAAACAAAACAAACAAAAATTTTTTGATAAATTTTTTTTTTATAAAATTAAAAAAAAGATTAATAATTTTTTATTAAATTTTAAAAAATATTAAATTTTTAAAATTATTTTTTTACAAAGAGGGTTAGGTTTAAAATTAAAATTCTTTATTTAAATTTAAATGATCTTACATTTAACTCACTCTCATCAACATCAACATCAACATCAACGTCATCATCATCATAAATTAGCAGAAGGTCATGATGAGATTCCAATAAAATTTAAAATCTTACCTCATTCTTTAATTTCAATAATCAATCCAACTTCAACTTCTCAATCTTCTCAATCTTCTCAATCTTCTCAATCTTCTCAAACGGAAAATGGAAATCTTAAATCAACCAATTCTAATTCGATTAGATCATTTCAACCTAGTCTGCCCACAACAATACTACAAACGATTCCTACTCCCATACAATCTCCTTCAACTTCAAAAATTATTCCCATCACTACTATTACTACATCAACTAACTCACCTTCATCATCAATCTCTCCAATCAGTTTAATAAATCAAACTACAAACTCCCCTTCATTTCTTTCAAACCTCAAAGCAAGCCCTGGTAGTATTGTTTTCGCTTGTTTACTTGGTTTAGCTATCTTGAGCCTCACCATCTCAATCTTAAGCTTCTCTTTAAGACGTTGGTGTAATCGTAGAAAAAGAAAAAGTTTAGATGAAAACATTTGGAAATTTTGGGATGTAAGTCATAAAATTTTATTTTTAAATTTAAATCATCATATCATCTTTTTTTAAAAATTAATTTCTTTAAATTATCTTTTTTAGACTCCAAAACAATTCTCAAAAAATTCAAATTTATTACAAACTCATTCAATTTCAATATCAAACTCTCAAAATAATTTTCAAAATAATCAAAATTTATCATCAATCCCTCAAAATCTTTCTCCAACTTATCCTTTCACTTCTCATATTCATCATCAAAATCATCAATCATCAAATCAAAATCATCATTCATCAAATCAAAATCATCATTCAATTCAATCTTTAACTTCAGATTATCAAAATTTATCTAAAAATCATCATTTCCTTAGTATTCGATCAAATTCTTCCATTCAATCAAATCATCTTCTTGATCAATCAAATCTAACTTGGTCAACTTCCCCAATTCCTCAATCCTCTCACTCTAGTAGTGTCTTACTTGCCCCTTTTATTCATTCAAATACTTTAAATCAATCTCAATCTCAAATCCCTCATTCAATTCCTACCTCTCCCTCTAACAATCATCAACCTTTTCCAATTTGGCTTTCAATCACCACACCACTTCTCTCAACACCAGATCTCGCTTATCTCCCTCCTCTTGAAAAAGCTCGTATAAACTCATGTCCTATTTATACTTCATCTCAGAATGATATAGAAAAATCTTCAATCTTACCTCAACCTAAATTAGTTCTCGATACAAATCTCAATCATTTTAATTTATCAAATTACTCTCCAATAAGAATCACTAGACTTCCACTCTCTCGTAACATTAGTATTGCTTGCTCTGAGCAATCTACTACCTTAGAAGTCTTGAGAAATCATGTCGCAGAAAATAATATAAATACAAGAGCTTCTCTCTTGGGTGCAGTTCAACGTCAAAAAGAACAAGATGAAATCTTTTTAGAATCTTATAGATCCCTTGCTTTAGATTCTAATCTAAGCCCTATCAATGATTTAAAAAATTACCCTGATCTTTTAGAATCTCCTATTGATGGAAAATTAATTCCAATTTTCTTGGTAAATACAAATCAAATCAAATCTCTCGATTCAATCAAATCATCTCAAACAACTACTCAAACCAAACTTCATTCCTTTAATAATTCCTTCGATTTTCACCAAGAAAACCTTCAAACTAATCAAGAAAAAGATAAAATCATTTCAGCAGAACTTATGAGTTGGAAAAAATCTCAGGAAAGCGTTTATTCGCTAGAGCCTTTAACAATTTGATCAAATTCATGTTTGAGAATAATTCTTTTTTATTTATAATTCAAAATCCTCTTCCATAATATCTCTTGTTCATTCTTCAGAAATTCTTTCTTGACAAAAATTCATTCCATTTAGCTTTTAATATGTATTTTTTTTATTTATGCTTGTTAATTTATTTTTATGGTGCTCCATTAAACAGGTTTTAATAGGACACCAACGAATTGTTTTTGTCTGCCCGCAAAAAATTCTAGCAATTTTTAAAGTTGTTTCATTCTGTCAAAGAAAATTAAAATCACCTTCAAAACGGTTTTTTTTTTAATTAATAAATTTAAAAGATAGATTAATTGAATAAGAATAAATCAATACTCTTTATAATCTAAAGAAAATACACCAACCAAAATCAAAGTCCATTAGGTTTTTGTGTGCACTCTCACAAAGTGCTTGATGGTTTTATTACTAATGATCTTGTTATCTATCTACCAGGGACTTTATTTTTTCATAAAGGGCACTCACTGTATTTCAAATCTCGCACGCACTAGTTTTGTATATCATCAGTAGTTACAAAAAATTAGGTTTCAATCAATACCTTTTTTTTGGGTTCAGGTTTTGTAGTAACAAGTGATTTTGTAATTGTAAAACTAATCAGTAAACTAAAATTAAACAAATAAAGATCTAAAACCAAGTCTCTTGTCTTCCATTGAGTTTTTTTTTTTTTTACTCTAAAGGAGTCCAGATTTCAGATTGAACCATTTTTTTTATTTTCATAATGAAGTATAAAGTGTATTTTTTTTTTTTTTTTTTTTTTTTATCTAAAATGTTTATATCAAAAACCTTTAATTATAAATTATATAAAAAAAAAAAAAAAAAAAAAAAAATTTAATATTAATATTTAAATTATAAATTTTTATTTTTAATTTAATAAAAAAAAAAATTTTTTTTTAAAAAATATAATAATGAATAATTTTTTTTTTTTTAAAAAAAAAAAAACTTAAAAATAATAATAATGAAATACATTTTTTTTTTTTTTTTTTTTTTTTAAAAAATGTAAAAAAATAATTTTTAATTATTGGAGTTTTTTTTTTTTTTTAAAAAAAAAAAAAAAAAAAAAAAAAAAAAAAAAAAAAAAAAAAAAAAATTTTTTTTTTATAAAAAAAATTAATTTAATTTTTAAAATTAATGAAGAAAAAAAAAAAAAAAAATTGTTTTTTTTTTTTTCAAAAATTAATTAAAATCATAAAATTAATTAATTTTTTTTTTTTTTTTTTATAAATTTTTTTTTAAAAAAAAATCAAAATCTTTCCTTTTTTTTTTAAAAAAAAAAATTTATTATATTATATATTATATATAAGGAATTATAATTTATTAATTAATATTTATAAAAAAAAAAAAATTATTTTTTTAATGATTTTAAATTATTAAAAAAAAAAAAAAATAATTTAAATAAAAATTTTAAAAAATATTTAAAAAAATTTTTATTAATAAAATGAAGATGAGATTAGATATAAATGAAAATTTTAAAATTATAATAATAATAATAATATTATTATTATTATTATTAAGTTAAGTCATAAATCTTAATAATAATAATTAAGAATAAATAATTTTAAAATTTTATTATTTAATAAAAAAAAATAAAGGTAAAAAAAATTTAGATGATAATGATTTTAGAATGGAATTTGATGATGATTTTCCTTTAAAAAGAACAAAAACAGTTATTAAAATGATAAAATTAAAACAAAAGAGATTTAAAAATAAAATTGTTATGTTTCCTATTAAATTTGAAGATTAATTACATAGAGAACCAAAAAAAAAAAAAAAAAAAAAAAAACCTTAATTAAGATTAATAAAACAATTTAATTAACCAAGAAGGTCCTTGAATAAATTCCAATTTTATGAAACCTTTAAAATTTTAGTCAGAATCACTAATTAAGAAAATCCTCTAACATGAGAATAGGAATCAAAAAAATAGATTTAAATTTCATAAATAAAATTAATAAAAACATTAAAAAAAATTTATAAAACTTAATTCTCATTTTTTTAACAAATTCAATATTTAAATTAAGAAAGAGATTTAATTAAAAAGTCTTAAAGACAATGAGAGGGAAAAAGAAAAATTTTTAATCAAAAAAAAAAAAAAAAATTAATTTTTTTGAAGAGGATAAAAAAAAAAAAGAAAAAAATTATCAAATTTAATATTTTATATGATTTTCATTAATTCTGTTAAACAAAAAAAAAAAAAAATTAAAAAAAGAGGGGTTAAATTTTAAATTAAACTTCAAAAAAAAAAAAATTTGAATATTTGAAAAAAAAAAAAAAAAAATAGGTAAATTTTTTAAATTTTTTTAATTTGTTTTGAATTTATTGAAAATAATTATTTTAAAAATATTTTGTAAATGAATATAATTCTATATTTAAGATTTAACTGTTTTTTTTTTATCTCTAAAAATTGATTTTAAATAAAATTTCATATTATTATTATTATTATATTTAAAAAAAAAAAAATTTTAATAAAATTAATAGAATTTATTAAAAAAAAAGTAAATATATTTGGAATTTTTTTATATATATAAGTTAATTTTTTTTTAATTTAATTTCTTTATTATAAAAAAAAAATAATAAAAACACTTATCATTAAGTCTATTTATTATACATTATTTTATTCATAGAATAATCATCAAACCAATCTTTGAGATCTTTTTATTTCAATCCTGACTTTTTTTTTTTTTTTTTTTTTTGCACCTTTGAAAAAATTAATAGATTTTATTGAGGTTACTTATATAGATAGATTTTTAATTTGAATTAGAGATATTAATTTGAACTTAATTCATTTATTTAAAAATTTTTGGAATTAGAAAAAATAAAAAGATATAATTTGATTCTTTAAATTAATTAAGAAATAAAGGTGGGTGAAACTTTACTTTATAAAAATCATTTGTTAAAATATTTTCATTAATTAAATAGTAAGGATTAAATATGAAAAAAAAAAGAATTAATTAATATAAAAAAAATTTGAAAAATTGAAGTCATAAGATGAAACAAAAAAAAAATAATAATAATTAGATCTTAATTTTTAACTTAAAATCTTAAAAAATAAAATATATATTTAAATAAAAAATTTGTAAAAATTTACTTTAAATTAGTTAAATCAATTTCAAAATCTTTTAATCACTTTATTACCTTAAATGTTGAAATTCTTTTAAACTTAATACCATCAATTGAATTACTTTTTTTTTTCTTAAAATTAAAATTTGTTTATAAAAATTTATTTTCAAATATTAATTTTTATTAATAAAAACCAATCAATTAATTTTTTAATTTAAATTAAAATTAATTTAAAAAATAAAAAAAATTCTTAAAGAGGTTAAATTAATAAATATAAAAAAAAAAACCTTAATTTCTTTTTTTTTTTTTTTTTTTTTTTTTTTTTACTATGAAATGATTCCATTTATTTAAAAAATTTAATTGATTTCAATTAAAAAGATTTTTTAAATGATTAATTTTATTTTGAATATAAAAATTAATTATTACTTTTTTAGAAATAGAATATAAAAGAAATTTATTCTTAAATTTTTTTTTTTTTAAAATATTTCTTTGACTAAAAATTCTAAAATGTATATATATATTTTAATATTTTTTTTTTATGTATAACTTTATTTTTATGAATCTCTTACCTAATTTAATAATTGATATTTTTAAATTTGATTAATCTTCATTTGTGATGATGATTAAGAACTTTGAAGAATATCCTAAATCATTAATTCATAAGAAATCTAAAAGGAATTTTATTACTCTATTTTGATAAGATTTTAAAAAAATTTTTTGGATTTATTAAACAAATAAAAAATATCATTAAATGAGTTAATTAATATAAAATGAAACTTAATTAATTAATTAAATAATTTATCAGATTTTAATTAAATATATTTATATAATTAATTAAATTAAAAAAAAAAAGTTTTAATTTAAATTTAAAAAAATTAATTTTAAATAAAAAAAAAAATTTATAACTTTGAATTTTTTTTTTATTAATTTAATTAATAATTTGAAATTTGATTAAAATAAATTTCATTAATAAAATTTAATAATTTTTTTTTTTTTACATTTTTTTTTTTTAATTTATTCCTTAATTAATTTAATTTTTTTTTTTTTTTATATATTCTTCAAAATTAAAACTATATATTTTAAACAATGATCAATTTTTTTATTTTTTATTTTTGAAAAATTAATTTCTTTAATTTAATGATTTTTTTAATTCATAAAGTTAAACTAAATTTATTTATTTTAAAAATTAATTCTTTTAATAATTTATATTATTTTGTTTTATTTTTTCCTAAATTTAAAAAAAAAAAAAAATTCCTTAATTTTTTTCATCGGAGTTTTAAATTACATTACATTACATTACACATTTTATATATATAAATAATTCTAAACTTTTTTTTAAATATTTAACTATTAAATCTATTTTTTTTTTTTTTTTTTAATGATTTTAAAATTTGATTTAATAAATTATAAATTAATAGAAAAAAAAAAAAAAAGTTTATTTTGTTCTCATTTCAAAAAAAAAAAAATAAAAAAAAATAAAAGAAAAAAAAAAGGGTAAATTAATAAATTTTAATTTTATAAATTTTAATTTATATCAAAAAAAAAAAAAAAAAAAAAAAAAAAAAAAAAAATTTAATTAATTTATTTTTTAAATTTTAAAAAATTTTGATTTTTTTCTTTTTAAAAAATTTCTGAATAAAATTTAAAAAAATTTAAAAAATTAAAAAAAAAAAAAAAAAAAAAGAAATTTTAAATTTTTTTAAAAATTATAATTATTTAAATAAAATTTTAAAATTTTAAATAATTTAATATTTTTTTTTGAAATTCAAAATTAATTTTTTATTAGTTAATAATATAAAATTGAAAAAAAAAAAAAAAAAAAAAAAACTAAAAAAACTAAAAATTAATTCAAATTAATAAATTTAAAAAATTTAAAGAATAATTTTTTTAAACATTTTTTTTAAATTTTTTTAATTTTTTTTTTAAATTTTTTTTTTTTAATTTTTTTTTTTGAATTTTTTTTGAGTTTTTTTGGAATTTTTTTTTAATTTTTTCAGAATTTTTTTGGAATTTTTTCAAATTTTTTTTTGAATTTTTTTTAATTTTTTTTTAATTTTATTTTATATTTTTTTTTAATTTTTTTTGGAATTTTTTTGGAATTTTTTCAAATTTTCTTGAATTTTTTTAATTTTTTTTTTTAACTTTATTTTTCATTAAAAATAAATAAATAATAATTCCTTTTTTTTTTTTTTAGAATTTAAAATTCATGAAAAAGAAATAATCACTTATTTAAGAATTTTCTAAAAAAACCCAGTAAAACTCAAAACATGAAACTTAAAATCTAAACTTCATTATGATAAAAAAATGATTTTTTTTTCAATTTTTTTTCTTTTTTTTTGTGATGGAAATTTTTTTGTTTTTTTTTATTTTTTGGAGAAAATAGAAAAAAAAAATCAAAAAAAAACTCTTTAATTATTCATAATTTTTTTTGGCTATTGGTAAGAACACGTAAGGGATGGTTTTTAAATGAAATATGGCTATTTATGGCATTTATGATGCCATTAATGCCATTTGTGGCATTAAAAATTCCATTTATGGCATTATAAATGCAATATTTCTGATGCCATTAATTCCATTTATGGAATCAACAATGCCATAAATGGAATTAACAGTGCCATAAATGGCATTAACAGTGCCATAAATGACATTAACAGTTCCATAAATGGCATTAACAATTCCATTGATGGCATTAACAGTGCCCTTAATGGCATTATCAATGAAATATTATTGATGCCATTAATGCCATTTGTGGCATTGAAAATGCAACATTTCTGATGCCATTAATGCCATAAATGGCATTAATAATGCCACATTAAAAATGCCATTAATGGCATTACTAATACCATGAATGGCATTATCAATGCAATAAATGGCATAATGCCATTTATGTAACACCATAAATGGAATTGTTAATTCCATTTATGTAATGCCACCAATGGAATTTTTGATTCCATAAATGGCATTTTTGATGCCATATATGTTATATTTAAGGCCATTAATTCCATTTTTAAGGCCAATGTTAAGGCCATTCATGCCAATTTTAAGGCCATTTATGGCATTGTTAAATGCATAAATGGCATTGTCAAGGCCATTCAATTCAATTTATGGAATTGCTGTAATGCCATTTATGCCAATTTTCTGGCCATAAATGGCATCTGTATGTCATTATTGATGACATTTATGGCATTATTATGTCATTAGTGATGCCATTTATGGCACTTTTGATGTGATAAATGGCACTGTTTATGCCAAAAATCAAATTTTAACTTCCACTCATCATAAATTAAATTTTGAATTCAATTTATGTCATAAATGGCATTTTCAATTCAATTACAAACATGAACAAAAAAACATGAAAAAACATGGACTTTTTGGGCCTACAAATGCTCTTGCAAAAAAAATACCAAAATTTTGGGCTTCTGGTTTATTATTCTCAAAATTCTCACCTTCATTTTAAAACAAAATTATCTAAATTCATAAGTGGGAACATTTTTAATGAATTTTTTCAAAAAAATGGGCCATTTTACCAAATTGCCCAAAATAGAAAAATTGGGCAAAAAAAAAAATTGAAAAAATTTGGGGCCCTTCACATCCCATGTCAGAAAAAATATGGCAAAAAAAAAATTTTAAAAATTCTCAAAACTGAGCCTGAGGAATTTTTATAAAAAAATTAGGTCACTTACATGTTTTTACCATAAAATTACTTGTTTTGGCCATAATTTGGTAAAAACACGTAAGGGCTTACGTGCTTTTACCAACATCCTTTTTTTTTGAAATCATAAGAATAAAATGTATTTATTAAAATAATTCAATATAAAAAAATTGATAAACAAAAAAAAAGAAATTCTCATATATAAAAACAATTTTATTTTTTTCTTGATTTGAGGTTGATAAGTAAACTAAAAATTACTTGAAGATAATAAATTTGAGATTAAATTGAGTTTATCAAAAAACTCAAGGTAATCTTGATAATTAGGATAAATCAAATTTGTTTTTTATTAAAGTTAATTTAATTTATTTTTTTGATTGAATAATTTTTTTCAAAATTTGAAATATATATATATATATATATATAATTAGTTAATACTAAAAAAAAATATTTGATTTTTTTTAGTCTTTTTGAATCTTAAATCAAAAAGAAAATTAACTTTAAATAAGAAATATAAATAAAAAATCAAATTTAAAATACAATAAAGTTCAATTTCTTGTCAAAAAAAAAGGAAGGAAATGGATTCTTAAATCCATAAATAAATTTTGATAATAGCTTTTTTTTTAAAAAAAAAAAAACAACCATAGAATTGAATTTGAAATAATTCAAAAAAATAACTTTTTTACAATAAATCTTGAGGGTAATTTTTCTTAAGAATTTATATTTCAAAATTCAATTTAAAAGTTTATAATAATAATTAATTAAAAATGAGATTTCTTTCATTAATTCAATTTTATAAAAAAAAAGGCAATTTAATTGTAAAAAAAATTATTTTTTTTTTCATTTGATATGAATTTTCCAAAAAAAAAAAAAAATTTGTTAAGATAATTTTAAAAAAAAAGAAAAACTCATTAAGTAATTAATTATAAAGATTGACATCAGTTAATTAATTATTTTTAATTAAAAAAATGTTTCAATTTTAATTTATCAAAACAATTATTAGATAAAAAAGGGTGTTGGTAAACACACACAAGAGTTTAGTAAAAACACATAAGCCCTTATGTGTTTTCCAAATTTATGGCCAAAACATGTAAGTGAACTATTTTTTTTTGAAAAAATCCCTCAGGCTCAGTTTTGAGGATTTTTTTTATTTTTTTACCATAATTTCTCTGACATGGGATGTCAATCTCCCCAAATTTTTTTATTTTTTTTGCCAAATTTGTCCAATGTGGCCAATTTGAAAAAATGTCTTATTTTTTTAAAAAAGAATTCATAAAAATTATTTCTACTTATCAATTTCCTTATTTTTTCAAAAAAAAATTAAGGGATTAATCTTGAAAATCAAAATTCAGAAACCCAAAATTTTTGAATTTTTTTGGGTTGGGACAAGTGAAGGCCTAAAAAGGTGTATTTTTATCCAAGATTTTTTTTTTCATGATTTTAAGATGACTATTTTTGGGTAGAAAATTTCCACATGTTTGATAAACAATGAGACTGATGTGGGATTTGAGGCATAAATAGGAATTAGGAGGGGCATAGTTAGGATAAAATTTATATACAAAAATCAATCAATCTGATTCAACCTCCAAATAGTTTGATTTTTTCAAGGAGGGGCAAGGAATATAAGAAAAATATAACATCCTGTGTTTCTTCAATTTAGTTGCATACCCCAGGGCTTTTGGTTGGGCATAAAATTACCAATTCAAAGTAATGGGGGGACTGGATAAACTTTAGAAATGATGATATTGAATGGAAGAAAATGAGAAAAGCTATCCAAGAGACAGATGAAAACAGGTGAATTATGATTTGGAAGACAGAAATAAGGGAAAAAAGAGAAAGATTTGACTGTGGAATAAAATAAAACTGGTATTTGATACTTATTTGAAATTGGATCCTCCATATCAGGCATGAACATCCACTTTCTCTTTGGAGCCTAGCCAACATCTTCATACAACTCAATTTTGTCCAAAGAAGAGTATACTGAGGGAATCAAAGTGTTCATGGCTTGATGAGGGGTTTAATTTTTTTAAATTTCTTCAGCCAAGTCACCTCTAAAATCAGGCCATTGATCTTGAGTCTTGTAAATGTAATGGGATACTGTTCTGTAGCCACAGTTTCTATCACCCTGGACATTGATGGGCTTGAAGGTGTATTTAAATATAAACTTTAGAAAGTCTTCAGAGAAAGGAACCTGATAGAACTAGGTCTAGAGAAATTAATAAATATTAAGATAAACAAAATAAATATACATTAAAATGAATCAGAAACTCACAAAGAGCTTGGAGCATGCATCACTTGTGTGATAATTGCTTTGGCAATTCTCACATATTAATTAAATTAAGTCATAAATCTTCAAATTTGTTTCAGTCTTGTGGGAATTTCTTTGTGAGGTTCTTCTACTCTTGGCCAAACTTCTGAACCTTTTCAGGGTGACTCCTGATTTTCCATATTCATTCAATTCAGTTTGTGAAGGCAGTAAATTTGATTAAGTGATTGATTTGGATAATGATGCCTCAGAATCTTCAGAATCTTCAGATGAATCCACTTCCATAATTTGAGGGGGGTGAAATTGACTGTGATGTTGATGTTGTTGTGCTGGTCACTTTTGATTGGAGTCTTCCTCTTCTCTTGGATTGAATTTCAATGATTTCAAATATTGAGGGATCTCATTTATTTTTATTTTTATTTTTATTTTTATTTTTATTTTTATTTTTATTTTTATTTTTATTTTTATTTTTATTTTTATTTTTATTTTTATTTTTATTTTTATTTTTATTTTTATTTTTATTTTTATTTTTATTTTTATTTTTATTTTTATTTTTATTTTTATTTTTATTTTTATTTTTATTTTTATTTTTATTTTTATTTTTATTTTTATTTTTATTTTTATTTTTATTTTTATTTTTATTTTTATTTTTATTTTTATTTTTATTTTTATTTTTATTTTTATTTTTATTTTTATTTTTATTTTTTATTTTTATTTTTATTTGTATTTTTATTTTTATTTTTATTTTTATTTTTATTTTTATTTTTATTTTTATTTTTTATTTTTATTTTTATTTTTATTTTTAATTTTATTTGTATTTTTATTTTTATTTTTATTTTTATTTTTATTTTTATTTTTATTTTTATTTTTATTTTTATTTTTATTTTTATTTTTATTTTTATTTTTATTTTTATTTTTTATTTTTTATTTTTATTTTTTATTTTTATTTTTTATTTTTATTTTTATTTTTATTTTTTATTTTTGTTTTTTATTTTTATTTTTGTTTTTTATTTTTTATTTTTATTTTTATTTTTTATTTTTATTTTTTATTTTTATTTTTTATTTTTATTTTTTATTTTTTATTTTTATTTTTTATTTTAATTTTTTATTTTTTATTTTTATTTTTTATTTTTATTTTTTATTTTTATTTTTATTTTTTATTTTTATTTTTTATTTTTATTTTTATTTTTATTGTTATTTTTATTTTTATTTTTATTTTTATTTTTATTTTTATTTTTTATTTTTTATTTTTATTTTTTATTTTTATTTTTTATTTTTATTTTTATTTTTATTTTTTATTTTTGTTTTTTATTTTTATTTTTGTTTTTTATTTTTTATTTTTATTTTTATTTTTTATTTTTATTTTTTATTTTTTATTTTTATTTTTATTTTTATTTTTATCTTTATTTTTGGCTCCTTGGAGTATTCCATGGATATTCTTGCAATCTAGTGGGTCTTAATAATATTGATCATCCTCTTGACTCTTGAGAATTTCATCAAAAGGGACTTTTCAACTCAAAAAATCTTGAAAATGTTAAAGAATTGGGGTGATTTCTGCCATTGGCCTTTAAAAAAAGGTCTTCCCAATATCTTCAAAAATCCTTTTGGATTCATTATTTCTTTCTTTCTCAAAACTTTGATTATAGCCTTGATAACCAGTCTGAGAATAATATGGCAAATAAAATCAGCTAATAAGAAAAAAAACTAAGAATTTTAAGATCAAGGAATTCTCACAGGTAAATTAAAATGCCACTGAGGATGCAAGTCTTCCCTCAGTATCATCTTTACAGGAAAAATGTGATTGTTTAACCTAGGTTTTAAATAACCTTATCCAAAAGCTCCTGATTTTTTTGAAAGGATTTTTTTGGAAGAAAATATTCCTATTGATATTAAGAGAAAACCGCTTAATTGAAAAGTAAATCAAGTAAAGCAAAAAGTATATCTCTCCATCTTTTTTTATCAAATGAATTTTTTAACTTGTAATTTTAAAGGAATTATTCATTTTTTCTTCTGTTTTAGTTGAGGTGATTTTTTTTTAAAAAAACATTTTATTGATTTTTAAATATATATAGAGAGGTCTGTCTTTTGGTTTTTTTTCTTATTATCAATATCTTCTTGTATAAATTTTGAGCTGAAATAAATTTATTATAAGGAATTTTCTTGAATCAAAATGAATTTAATGAAACTTCATACATCAGTAAAAATAGAGATCTGAGTTCTTCCAGATATTTCATTATTGATTGAGTAAGATTTCAAAATATAAAAAAGGGAATTCTATTAAAGTAATGATAAGATCTCTAGTACACACATAATAATGCTTATTTTGATAAATTTTGATGATAGGTCAGTTCAAATATGCAAAATAATGGGTTTTATTTATTCAATATTTTTTACAGAAATGTTGAATTAAAAAGTGTTATTTTTTTTCTCAAAATACCAAATTGTTTTTTTAGCTGAGCTCTCTTTGGATTTCATCCAAGTACTTCTTCTAAAGCCCAAAAGGTTAAAATTAATTCTTTCATGAGTTTTTTTTTATTTCCATATGTTTCATTCCCCAATTCTTAAAGCTCATTTATTTAATTTGAGTCATAACTATGCCACACATACGATCATTTATTTAATAACACTAGTTAAAAAAAAGATAAAGCTTGATTAAAAGCTATGTGGTTATTTGAAAACTGTTTATTCCTTGTGTCTAATTGATTTTCTTCCAGGGAATTCTAGCTTTGATTCTTGTTTTGGAACCTGAATAGAAACTTGTATGGGTCAGCTAACCTTCTTTGAACAAAATGGGTTTCACAAGTTAGAAGCTGAGGTGAATCAAAAATCTTACATTTGATTGAGTTTTAGTAAAACAAGCCTATATAAGCATTGAAGAGAATACAAGAGAAAATATATTTTAATAACACTATTAAACAACCACTGGATTTGGTATTACTCCAAATTATCACAAAAAGGGTATTGAAACAATAGATCAAAAGCTTTAGTCTATTTTTATTTTATTCAAATAAATATATTTTTTGTTTGGTGATAAGACAAATTTGACTCATTTAACCTCCTTAGCTGCACAAGATGGATAATATAATTATGAAGTTTCACAAAAGGAAAAAACCTATGTTCAAGAGGTAATACAAATCAATATTCACTGGAATTTGTGTTCATATTAATTAATTATTTGTTTATTAGGTTTATTTCATTGAAAGGAGAATGAGCAATACACCAGAGCACCATTTTCCCAATAGTGATATTGATCTGGAATTAGATATAATTGAGGAAAGTAGCCTGTTTCAAGAAGGTGTAGGAATCATTCATATATAGAAATTGTCATAATTCTGAGGAAAATCACTATTAAAGGTTAAAAATTCAAATGAAACTTCATGCTAAAGGGATATTAAACGTAAGGAGAATAATAACATAAATAGTCACTCCATGCAAGATGTTGAATCCAAAAATGATAATGAGGGAATAGTTCAGAAGGAAAATCTTCCAAGGATCAGAACTTCATGAATATCTTCCAAGAATTTCAATTTTTTAGTGGGTCACCCCAATCATTACATGATCCATCATCACAAAAATATACTCATTTAATGAATTCCTGTCAAAAAATTGGTTCTTTCTTCAGATTACTCAATAGATATATATACATAATATTCTTTAAAAAAAACTTAAGTATGTGATACAGACCTCAATGTATTCTTTTTATGGGAGAAGCTGAAATTGAAGGAGAAAAAAGAAGCTTAATTGTTAAAAATTAATCAATTTTAACAGGAAAAAAGATTGGATATCTCATTTAAGAGAGATAAAATTAAAAAGGAATTGAACTTAAAGGGGAAAAAAATGATTTCAAAAAGAGAATTTGAAGAATACAAACTTCAAATTCAGAAAAAATTCAACAATTGTAAGTGGGAGAAGGAGCTTTAATTAAAAGAAAAATGAAGAAATTTTGATTTAATAGTGACCATGGTCAACTCAGGATTGTCTTAATTTCAGCTGGAATTAATTATTAGGCTTATTGATAACTCTTAGTTTGTGGCTTTTAATGATTAATACTGAATAATTTATGAATTTTTTAAGTATTAATCATAATATGTTCAGAAATGTGTCTCAATAAAATTTAAACTACTATTAAATTTGAATGATGCAATGAAGCTTGGGTTAAACAGAGATAAATAATGAAATTCAATCTCAAGATTTCTGATTTTCTTTCGCAATTTCCAAATGAAATCCAACCTCTCATATTCAATAAATTAACAATAAATTTCCACCAACAAGATAATCTTAATTCAATAAAATTCATTATTAAAATAATATTTTCAAAAGTAATCATTAATATGAACTAATTCCAAAATCTTAATTATAGCTGCTAAGTTTTAAAGACAATAACTCTTATTTCAAACCCAAATAGACTCCTTTTCCTATTTGTAAGTCTTCTTAACAGATTTGATATAGTTTTTATCCAAGATTGAAGGATACATTTTTTATTGAGATGATATTTTTGCCTATCTATACTCCTTCTATTATTTCTTCAGGGCTGAAAAATTGATTAAATTTGGATTCTGACACCCTGTTATTGTTTCCTTTTTTGGCTATTTAATATTACTATTTTATTTGATGGTTATTCTTTCTATATATTTTGTTAATTTTGATATTTCTGGTGTTCATTTTTATTTAATTTCTAAACCAATATATATTGTGCTATAATTTTTTGTCAGATTTGAATTGTTACAAATTTTTCAAAAAAGATAATTACTTAAATATTACAAATAAAAATGAAAAACACATCCATTGTGAGTCTTTATAATGATTGTTCCTTATCAATCCATGCATTTTTATAGCTAACATTAATTTAATTATAGTTTTTCAATAAATCCCATCATAAATCAACTTAACTATCCTTGTGGGATTAAAAACAAGCTCAAGAGCTCAACCCATTCAGTCAAAAGAAAATTAGACTTTTCATATAATACAAAAAAATATTTTCCTACAATAATCACTTTGACCCAGATACTACCAATGAGAAAACAAGAATATATTTCCTTCTCATTTTGAAGACCAAATCCATTAAATTTTTATCTTATATCCAAAGTACCTCCCATACCATTTATCATGGATTTACTTTTCTACATGATAAATTATCCAATATTTGTTCTAAGGATTTTTTTTAGCTGTAGAATTTCAACCTTTTGGTCAAATGAACTCAGATGAGATATATGAAATATAGTTACTTTTAACATCTCTACTAAAGCACAAAGACTTTATTGGTAACTTTCAACAATGTGGAAACAAAATTCATGGCTACATGTATGCAATAAGATGGTTCCCTTCCCAGGAGGTTCAAGTTAATATTGGCCAATATTTCTGCCTCAAGAAAATTCCTTAAGCTATCAAGTATTATCAAGAGTTCACTTCCTTAACCCAACAATACCTTGTTATTCTCAATAATTAATTAAAAAAATTTAGCTCACAGAATCAAACCAAAATAAAGAAAGAAAATAGAATCTAAAATACATGGATTTCAAGACCTTAATTTCTCTTAATTCTTTGATTATGAATATTTTTCTAATTTCTTTACTTATACTCTTAATAAATTTTATAATTTTCCATTAATTTATAATCATTCCTCAGAATTTGCATATTTTGTCTCCATTATTATTATTATTATTCATTTGATAAATTTCTTGCTTTTCCAAATCATATTTTGAATGTAAATTTGACTTGTCAGGGTCTTGTAATTTGTAAAATTTTATGGAATTCTGGAAAGATAAAAGATCTCAATTTATATCCCCATGTTATTTTTAATAAAAAAAGTTTTGAGGATCTCAATTCAAATTTAAATATTCCCACAAGCTTTCAATATTTTCAAATTAATTAATTAAGGAAGAATTTCCTCATTAAGTTTTTATGATTAAAAACTCATTGTAAATAGGATTAATTATACTTCTGAGCAATTTTTTTTATTTTATCTTTAAAATTAAATATCAAAAATAAATATGAATAGATTAACTAAATGAATTAATATTTGATCATTAATATTTTATTTTAAATAGAATTTCTTGAAGCCTTAGATAAATTTTATTTAAAATTTTAAATGAAAATTAATATTTAAAATAAATTTAAAAAAAAAAATGACTATAAATTTAATTTATAATTCTTCTTTTTAATATTTATTTTAAACTCCTTTCTAAGCTTAAAACTAATTGAAATTTGAATTTTTTTTAACTTATTCCAAAAATTAAATATTACATTCAGATTTTTTTTTTCAAAAGAATAAGTTTTTTTAATTCATAATTTCACTTCATGCCAATTTTAAAGGATTGATCTTCTCCAAAATCTTTAATTCTTGTTTAATATTGAACAAATCAGGTAAGTTTTGAGGGGATTTTGGATAATTATATTCATAAAGCTTGTCCCATTCCACTACTATATTTTGCAAATTTTTATGAAGAATTATACAGCTAACAGACTAGTCAATAAATAATTGGACTTACCCCATATTTTTCATTTTATTTTGGATTTCCCTGAGGGATTACAATTGAGATTTAAGTATTGCCATTTCATGTTCAATTCTTATTTTTGATTATAAATGGGAGAAGTTGAATTATCTATTATCTGGATTATGTGCTGAATTTACTTTATATTCTTGAACAATTTTCATTGAGATTTCATAGGATGATTCATCCAAAAGATAATTCTTTTTAGAAAAATATCTTTCAGAGATCTTATAAATCCTCATATTTTAATTTATCACTTGATTCATGTACTGATCTTGTGAATATAACCTTAAATTAAGTGAAACAATGATTGAAATCAAATACTAACTGGAATTAAATGGAGTAACTAAATAAAGAACCATTATCAGTTTCATTAATACTATTTATCCAAAGAAATGATATTTTATATTTTAGTAATGAGAAATCAAAAAGCCAAATATAATGATTTTGTAAAATGAAATAAGACTAATATCAATAAAATTAACATAACCAGGAAAGCCTTCAGCTTGCACCACTTTTGAAATTTCAATCCCTTCTTGCTCATTTGTCCATCAGATGTATATTTCATTCCACTTCATTAAGCATTAAATGACCTTTTATGTACATAGAACAACTATACCATTTCTGATATCAAAAATTTTCCCAATTTTACCAACCAATATACCATTACCATTGCAACCAAGTCTTGAAATGGCCAATTCTATCTGAATTTCTGGCACATGTTGTTGATAGTTTGAATTATTTTAAGAGACTTGATCCTATACAGTAAGATATATCAGAGGTATAAATGAGCTATATTCTCTCTACAACATAGCCGCTTAAAATTTCTATGAGGGAGACTTTCCATACTATGTGATTTCAAGATATAAGGAAAGGCAAAAGACCCCCATGGTCTGAGATATTTCTTTTGATAAACTGCATAAAAAAACCATATATCATCTTCAATCTCTTCATTAGATTCAATTTGAGTGGAATGTGTTAATTTTTCTGCTAAAATATCATGTTTGAGTAGAGATCTTGATGAGATCTTTGAAATTTTTTTGATTTTGAAATTTGAAATGCTTCTTTTACTTTGTTTCTTGATGTATATTAATCAAATAAAAAAAAGACATATGATTGAACAATATGTGAAAGTGAAGCTTTATTTAATTTGATGGTAAAATGAATCAGTATTAACAAAAATTTATGGTTCTAAAAATTCTTAACAATACCTGGGATGTTGGAGAAATAATTGAAGATTTAAGAACAAAAAAATGGCTTTATGGTTACTCAAAATACTACAGCTCATTTTGAAAAAGACAACAATTAAATTCAGTGTTTGGAACTTGTGATTTTGTAGATCTTAACCCCCCTTATATTTAGAAAAAGGAAATGTTTTCATTAAACCATTTTCCCTTTTTATCTAAATTCCACTGGGATTTATCCATTTGTCCATTTTTATTGAAAATCTTATTTTTTTTTCAACATAATAAATCTAAATGGGAATATTTAAAGGGAAAAAATGAAAATAAAAATAACAATAAAACAAAAATAAAATAAAAATGAAATAACCCTTAAGATGAATTCCTTAAAATTATCAACCCTTTTATTTCCATTTTTTTTTGCTTCAAGTTAAAATAATTCATTATATAATTTTAATTATATTTGAAATATTATGAAACTAATTAATAAAAATTGAAAAAGTGTATTTTTAATCTATCACTTTGAGTCATTTCAAATTAAATATTTCAATTTGATTCTAAAATTTTAAGATCATCTTGCTATTAATTATATAAATAATGTTTTGAATTTCAGTTCAGTAAATACCTTCATAAAGGGATTTGAAGTTATAATCAGCTAAAGATAAAATATTTTATGAATAAAAATAAGACTTTATAGTCAATCTATGATGAAATAAAATTTCTTGAAATGTTTAATTTTAAATTTTTAACTTCCATAAGGGATAATAAATTGAGAGTTCAGAACAAAAAAGGTTAATTTAATTTTTTATTTATTCAAGAAAGATCCTTGTTGATGTAATAAATTAACCAGAATAACATGATTTTAGAGTCATATTTCTTATATGAGTTTTATAAAATTCAGCAAGAATTCATATACCAATTTTTATTTCAATTCAAGGGTAACAGAATGATCTTTGTGAGTTTCTTTAGACATCAAATTATAATAGTTGCTTAGAATAAATTTTTTTATCAAAATTATTTGATAAGATATCATCAATTGAATCAAATTTCTCTCAAAATCTGAATTTTTATCAATCCAAAATCTACCCAGGTTTGATTAGATTACCTTTTTTGTTAATTATTCAAGTAATCATCTATGCTTTTTATCTCAATAGCTCCTACTTTGAGTTGATGGATTCATTAAATCTTTTTCTAATTTGATCGAGACCTAATTAAATTTTTTAGTATTAAACCTTGAATTTATTTTGAAATCAAGTTTTCAAATTTAAGTTTAGTGTGAATTTGCTTGAATTGCTTGGCTGGCTGCGCATAAAAATCAAATTTATGCAGATTCCTTTGAAAAATTTTTAATTCAAAAATCAAAAATCGAAAATCAAAAATCAAAAATTAAAAATCAAATTAAATTTTTTATTTCCTTCTTCCATCTTTTTTAAAATTTCGTTCTCAAGTTTTTAATGAAATCAATATGACACCACCATCTTCTTCAACTCAGTCCAACTCAAAACGAATTCCACCACCACCCTTGCCTTTATCGTCAAGTCAATCTATTCAAATCAAGGATCTCTCAACATCTTCAAACACGTCGACTATCTCATCAGATTTCTCAAATCATCAATCGATTCAGATCTTAAACGCCTCTTTTGCTAAATTCAATCCATCAAATCAATTCATCAATAGTCCTAACTTCAGTCCAACCTGTCTCGATAGGTCCAAGTTGGTCGGTCTAGCTGAACTCGCAACACCAAGATGGAACTCAAACATCATCAAAGCTACCAATTCTACTACAACTAATCAAAATAAAAATAAATTCTTGACTTCTCCCATCCAAAATCATTCTATCGATCATCAGAATTTACTAAAATCTCCTTTAGAACCACCAAACTCATTAGATAGAATTCATCATCAAAAATCTTCAATCACTGACTCAAATAACTTTTATCATTCTCAATCCATCTTATCGCCTACTTCCTCTTTTCATTCTAAATCAAAATCAAATCATCAAACTCAAAAACCAAGACCTCACTCGGATTTAATCAATCCTCTTGAAATCTCCGTCTCAAATTCATCTAATCAAACTAAAATTGATAATCATCAATCAGTCCTCAAAACTCATGATTTAAATTGGGAAGATGACGTTTTGATTGGTTATGTTGATGAGGTTAGTAAATGTTTCATTTTAATGGTTTGGTTTTTTATCATCTCAGCTAATTCAATTAATCTCATTTGTCTCTGCCTCTCATTAGGTCAACTCAAATTCAAAGCTAGATAAATCTAATTCAATATCTTCTAATCTTAATCAACCTCATTCACCTCTTAATCATCCATCTTGTTCTTTTCCTCAACTTCAAAATTTCGACTCATCTACTTCCTCCTCCTCATCTTCATTCACCAATTCAAACTCAGATCCAATCTCATCTCATCAATCGCCATCAGATCTCAAACCTATCAATTCAACTACTATCACTTTAACTAACTCTAATTTATCTTCAATCTCATCGTCTGATTCAAGCTTATTTCCACTTTATGATGCTAATCTTTCAAAATCTCAACCATTTTCTTATAATTTTAATCAAACTAATCTTGGTCAGTATTTAACTCAAGCTTCAGAAAAAAATTTCAAAAAAATTAATTCAAATTTTTAATAAAAAATCAATCAAACTCGGCTTTTAATCCTAACTTTTAGAATTTAAATCAATCGAGCCTGATTCAACTATCAAATCATCTGAACCCTTCTCACCAACTTCTTCAAACTCCATATCTAATTCTCTCAACATCTTAATCGGATCAAATAAACCAACTGTTACCCCTACAACTCACTCTCATCATTCCCCTTCAACCATTGCTCAATCAATCTTAAGAACAGCCGCTTCAGGTTTAGTCAACAAGGAATTCGAAAGGATGGATATGGAACAGGTTGCAGCTCAAAATGATAACACTGCTGAAGCATTAAGAAAACTAGACGGACTATCTACCATCTCCCTCTCACCCAAATTACCTCGTCAATCTATAAAGGATCATCATTATCCCTCTATCACCAGCCAAAGTCGTCCTACTTCTGCTTCTCGTCGTCGTTCTAATACCAGTCGCTCAAACTCTCGACCCAACTCACCATCAGCCACGAGTCTTAGGGATAAAGTTAATCACTCCAAAGATAAAAATAAATCTTTAGATGATCACACATCTGCTAAGATTAGAACGCGAAGTATAGCTAGTAACAAAGATCTTCATTTAAAACCATCATCACTTCCTTCCATAGATCCTCCCAATCATTTTGATTCAAATCTTAACTCAAATTCCTCAACATCTTTGACAAAATCTCCTTTTCCAAAACCTCATCTATCTCAACCGCTCCTTAATCATTCAAATCAACATTCATCTCCTAGTTCCACTTCAATCAGCACCAATCAAACTTTAACAGAGTCTGAAAATAAATCTCAAGCTAATCCTACCAATCTAAAGCAGCAAATTTTCTCAACCACTCAACGTAGATCATCTCAAATTAAAGTCATGATCACCGGCGAATCCACTCACCTTTCAAGCCTTGGTTTCAATTTAACCGGAACTGCTGATCACTCACCTGGCGTTTCATCCTCATCTTCAAACTGCAAACGTGGTTCGTCTTCATCGACTAGTTTTACTACTGGTGGTACTCACTCCACTGGAATTACTTTTGGTTCAAGAGATAGCTCTTTGGCCACCCCAATCTCAGCTTCTTCATCCCATCATCACTATCATCCTCCTCCTCCTCCTCCTCAACTATCTCATTCTCTTGCTCATCCCTCCAACCCTTCACCAACCACCAAGAGCCGTCATAGTATTGGCAGCGAGAATGAATCGGTTATAGGTGGTACTTTCCCTACTAACGATCAAGATCTTAAATTAGAAAGCTCCACTTGTAATTTAATAACTCATGATGACAAAAAATTATACATTCCTCCGGTACCTCCTTTACCAAAAGATTTCGAAAGTTTTCAACTTATCAACCATCCAATTCAAGTCCCTCAAAATCAAAGGAAAATCGAAAAGAATAGTCATTCTTCGTTTGATCCTCAACAATTTTCTCAAGCCCTTCTCTCGGAACTACCCCCATTATCTCATCAAATCGAAACTCCTTCAGGTTCTGCTCCAAATTCCATCACCAATTGTCCTACTCTTTCAAATATTAACTCTACCAACAGTAGATCATTACATTCTTTCAATTTGAATCAATCTTTTGAAGATGCAACCAGTTCCGCTACAGTAGCCATTCCACCCGTGTCAGCTCCACTTCCTCTATCTCACTCTAAATCTAATAAGAAATGGAGTTTATCTGCTGCCTTGGGAATGCATAGAGGTTCATCTAGTAAAGATAACCTCAAAGAAGATTTTAATCGACATCATTTTCATTCAATTGGTGATTCTTCGTCTTCTCATGATGTTAGATTAGCATCTGACTCCTTTAAGAAAGATGAACGTCAGGAACGGAATAATGAGCAACTTCATCCAAATCCTTCCATATCAAGATCTCTTTCCGGAAAACGATCCTCTTGGCTTGTAGCTCCACTCCCAACATCCCAGTCAATCTCTAATCATACCAATCATACTAACTCATCTAATATAACCAATCACCAATCTCAAACTGAACCCACTAAACCTCAATCTGCTCGAGATCGGACTGAAAGTACTAGTACTAGTAGTGTCCTTACCATTAGTACTTTTACTACAACAGGTCCCACTGCTCATCAAGGCAAGTCTTCATTGACCAGCGCTTTTAGCTCTCGTCGTACACCATCAGGAATCCCCTTTTTCTCTCGCAAAACCTCTGGTAACTCTTCGGGACCATCACCTGATAAGCATCCAAATACTACTCTTACCAGCTCATCTAACAGTCATGATAGCTCATATGGTGGTGGTAATAGTACTGGCACCAAGCTTAAAGCCGGTAGGTCAGTAGAAAAGGTTGATGGAGAAAGCGGTGGAAGAAAATCAATGCTAGCATTGAATGTGTTTATTAGAAATAGCGTCCAACGTAAACCAACCTTATCTAGCTCAAAACTTTCTCCACATGATTCTAACAGCGATCCTCACAATATTACTACTACGAAAAGCCCTTCAAAACCAATTTCTTCTCGACATTCACTCCGAGCTTTATCTACTAAAAATTCGCCATCCAAGGACACCAACAATCAACTTCATCGTAAGAAGCTTTCAGTTCACATTCAATCAAATCAAACAGATTCAACAGATTCCAGTGTCATTACATCACCTGTTGTCAAGAAAAATACATTGGGGACCAAAGCATCCAATTTGATTAGTCGAAAGAGGGGAAAGGTAATTTTATGTTTTTCATCATTTTATTTTTATCTTTTTTGTACATATATATCAGTCATTAGTACTCATCAATAACTCTCTTCGCGTTTGATCTACAGACTGTTTCAAACCTTGACTCACCTAAAGGCCATCAACTTCCGCCGCCAGTACCATTACCACCCTTGCAAATGTCGGCCATCCACCCTTTAACAGTTCAAAGGGTTGATTCATTGTCTTCTATGACGGATAGTGGCCTATCTATAAATGCCTCAAAACGTCGAAGTGGCGACTATAATACTTCAGTCATTTCGCTTGGCGCTAAACCCAGGACGTTGAAAGAATCAACTACCTCACTTAGAAAAGTCCTTCCAACAATTGACGACTCGCCATTAAGGTCTGAAAACTTCTTGATGGATAACGATGTATCAAAAGTAATGAGTCATCAATTTCACACTGGACCCCGAAAGCAAATTAGTCAAGAAAATATTAATACTCTTCATCAACCCTATTCGATCGATCAATCCAGTGTTTCTTCCAATCTATTTCAATCTCAAACTACTCTACCAGTTTCTCTCACTCCTACCAAGATCCCTAGAGCCGTATTTCGTCCTCAGAAAAACCCTTCAAGTCCAATGTTGAAAAGCCAGAATAGTGATCATCATTTGTCCTTAAAGCCTACAACTTCATTTTCTTTGAATTCTGCCAATGATCAAATTGATTTAGGGTTTGATGTAGGAAGTGATTTAATTAACGATTTCGGAATCCTATCATCAAGTCAAACTCAATTAGTTCCTAATCATACCTTAACTAAACGGGGCTTAGATTTAAGTGGTTCAATGATTCCTAGAACAAGATCTGGCGCCTCGAACGTCAGCAAAACCTTGCAGCACACTTCTAATAACGACCTAAAAGCTGATTCTGACTTGATAGTCATTGGTCGTGATGACTTATATCCTGATGCTACTGATACTCAACATGAGTCAGCTTTACAGTCTCAACAAGAGCTATCTGCTGCAGCTAGGCTAGCGGCAGCTAGAAGGACCGTCGCCAAAACTCAAGAAGTACAGGCAGCAAGGGCAGCTTCCAGAAGGTTGTCAATTAATAATTCCATTGGCGATCATCAGACGCCAGTTTCATCAGAATTTGGTTCTTCAAATTCAAATGTTCCACTCTCAAGATCCTCACGCTCAATTGGTAGTAAATTAACTATACCGTCCAGGATGTCAAGATCTTCCACCACGCCATCTATGATTAGTAACCCAGATCTAGGTCATAGTGGATTACCAAGTTCAAGATCATTATCTCGATTTGGGTTGGGTAGCAATACAACTGAAATGCCCTACTCATCAGGCCTTAGTCCCTCATCGGCAATTAGTGAAGAGGAATTAAAAGGTGATGAGGAGATGGCGGAATACGCATTAAGGCAGAGAACTAAAAAATTAATGAGCGGGATGACGTCATCTGAGGTCAATAAGCTATTTGAATTCCCGAAACCGATTGAACCCACTAAACCTATGACAACCCAAGAAGCCCTACGGCTTTATAAAAATTATTTATCCGATTATGAAAAGGGTGAAATTTTAAATTTTGACAAGATATATTATGTTGGAGCTGAAAGTCATAAAAAGATGTCAAGTGAAGATAATGCAGTGAATAATTATGGCTATGATGATGAAAGGGGAGATTATCATATTGTTAAAAATGATCATTTAATGTTTAGATATGAAATTGTCGATGTTTTAGGCAAAGGCTCGTTTGGTCAAGTTTTACAATGTAGAGATCATAAAACCGGTGAAATGGTGGCTATTAAAATTATTAGAAATAAAAGAAGATTTCATCATCAAGCTTTAGTTGAAATTAAAGTTTTAGAAAACTTATTAGCTTGGGTTTGTTCTTTTCTTTGCTTCTTTCTATTAAATTGAAAGCTGTCTGCCGATAAACTCATTTATTATTATTGCTATAGGACCCAGAAGATAAACATAATGTATTGAAAATGACAGATCATTTTTCATTTCGAAATCATTTATGCATTGTCAACGAATTATTAAGCATAAATTTATATGAATTAATTCGAAATAATTCTTTTAACGGGTTTTCTACAAGCTTAATTAGGAGGTTTACAATTCAAATTTTATCTTCCTTATCTCTATTAAGACATCATCGCGTTGTTCATTGTGATTTAAAACCTGAGGTTAGATTATTTTTTTTTAAAAAGAAAAAAATTCTTTGAATACATTTTTTAATTGAAATATTTGGTTTGCTATCTTCACTAGAATATCTTATTAAAATATCCAGAAAAAAGCGCGATTAAAACTATTGATTTTGGTAGCAGTTGCTTTGAAAATGAAAAAGGTTGAGTGATGCTTTTTTTTCTTCAAGTAAATAGAAAGCCTAAACAAAATCTCTTTACTTACTTATTATCATTATTACTATGATTCGCAGTTTATACTTATATTCAAAGTCGATTTTATAGGTCACCTGAGTAAGTATTATGTAAAAGTTTTCTTTTTTGTTTAAGATTTGACTCAAAAAGAACCTAATCATAATACATATTTTTTATACCACATCAAAGGGTTATTTTGGGAATGAATTATCATATGGCTATAGATATGTGGAGCTTGGGATGTATTTTGGCTGAGTTATATACTGGCTATCCTATTTTGTAAGCTTGAAACCAAATTGAGTGTGGTAATCAACAATTAAAATTCATCATCTCATTTCTTTAGCCCCGGAGAGACTGAATCAGAACAGTTGGCATGTATCATGGAAGTATTAGGAATGCCAGACAAGTATTTAGTGGATCGAAGTTCTAGAAGGAAGTTGTTTTTTGGTAAGTAAACGGTACTAATTGCTAGAGTTAATTTGATGATTAACTTCAACTTGAGGTTATAGACTCCACTGGCACTCCTCGACCAGTTGTCAATTCAAAAGGTCGTCGACGCCGAGTTGGATCAAAGACATTACAATCAGTTTTAAAGACGGACGATGAACTCTTTATTGATTTCATCAGCAAATGTTTAGCATGGGATCCGGAGAGACGATTAAAACCGGATCCAGCCATGCGACATCCCTGGATTGTTGCCGGTCGGTCAAGAGTAGGGGGTACAACAATCGGGAGTGCTGGTCGGCTGACCAACGGACGAGTAAATAGCGGTGCATTATCGATTTCGTCTCCAAGACGAAAACAACTTCAAAATAGCAACAATAGCATTACGACAACCAGCGGGTTGGGTAGTAGTAGTGGAGTTTTGAATAATATTGGATTAAGTAATCTCAATCATTCAACCGGGTTGAATAATAGCAGTTTTACTCGACTTAGAACTCAATCTAGTGTTACTCGCCAGATCTTCAAATCATCCTCAAATCATCACAACTCTAACCCCACCAGCAGCCTTCACCAATCTCATGTGAACACAAGTACTAATGGAATTAATAGTTTAAAAAATAATCATCTTACAAGCAATAGTAATTCTAATAGTATTAGGCAATCTTTGACTACAGTTAGAGTCACAGGTCTTTAAATATATAGTAATTAACCTCTTTTAATTGATAAAAGTAATTTGTGCTAGCAAATCAATTTTTTATTCTTTTTGTTGTTTTTTGTTTTTTTTTTGACTTCAAAATGGATGTTCTTTTGTTTTAAGAAATGGATGTTTTTTCAAAAAAAAAAGTTATTCATTAACTTAAATTTCGTTTCCAGTGAAGACAAAATTGACATGGCTTACGCTTTAAGTTAAAGGAAATTAAAGGAAATTACGTCCTACATAGACTGTATTGCTTGTAATCGAAAGGGAAAAACTGTTTTTTTTTTTTAAATTAATATGATTCTTTTGAGTAGTTATTTCTTTCACCATCACCGTAAGAAAAATAGAGGCCTAATAGCAATTGTAATAATATTTTTCCAAATCAAAAAACATCGTAGAATTTTCTTTTCAAAATTATGAAATAGTAGCATACAACTTAGGAAACTTGGCAAGCATGGGAAGCTTTTCATTCTTTTCAATATCTAATTTTGCTTCTAATCCACTAAATCCAGAAAAGAAAAAAACTAAAAAACAATGGAATTATTATTTATTTATTTATTAAAAAATATTTCATAAATTTATAGAAAAAAAATAGTAAAATAATAAAATAATAAAAACTTTATATATATATTATATATATATATATATTTAATACAAGAAAAAACTTTTTTGTTTTGAAAGAATTTAGGCCTGGTTTATAGTTCCGTTTTGAGTGATATTTTTAAATTATTTCAATTGTTTTTTGTTTATTTTGAATTTATTTTAATTTTAACTTAAAAAAAAAATTTACAGTATTAATTAAAACTCTCTAAGTTTTCATATACTATAACTTCAAGCTTATCTAGCCTTTTTTTTTTTTTAAAAAAAAAAAAAACATCAATGTATTATCATGTTGAAAGGAAGGAATTAAGCTTTTATTATTTTCAAAGTATGAAGGAAATTATTTTTTGTTTAAATAATGAACAATATAATTATTACCATAACTTTTCATTTAACATAGTATAATGAAATTTATTTTAAATTTCATTAAAGATTCATAATAAGGTATATTTTAAAAAAATAATAATCAATATTTGATTCAATTAAAGAGTTTTATAATAATAAAAAAAAATCATTTCATTTGTATTTTTTTTTTAAATGGGATAAAAAGTGTTTTTTTTTTTTTTTAATTTGATGTAAAGCTTGAGGTCACATGTTAAGAATGATAATTATGAAGACATGAAGGGATTTACCATTGAAGAAAAATTTGGAATGAAATTGTACTGATTGAGGAATGGTAACTCTTATGAAATAATTGGACATCTGTTTAACATTGTTAAATCAATAGCTTACCAAGTTTCAAAAGTAACAATTCAAGCTATTCTAATTGTTTTACATGATTTAAATATTTTATAAAAATTTTAACTAATATCCTTATATATTCAATTTAATCAAGTTAATATAATTTTTTTTTTTATTTCACAGATTTACATAATAAATCAAAATTAGAAATAATCAAGAATTCATTAAAACAAAGGTAAGGAATCATTAATATAATTGATATAATATATTATAAGAATATTCCTATAATTCCACTCTTATATAAAAAATGAAATTCATATGTTGATCATAAAGGATGAAATTCAATTGTGTTCTAATATATTATTGATGGGAAAGGAAAGTTTTGAAATTTAAAAATCTTATTTTATTATTACCATATAAATCCTCTTAATAGGGGGTGTCAAAGTCACCAAATCCCGCCTTAAAATAAAACAGGATTTGGACCCCTAATCCCAACACTAAATCCCCGGTTTTTCATGTGTAAATCCCATGGCATTTTAACTGAGTCCCCTGGTATTTTGACCAAATCCCATGCATCTGGGATTTCAGCTTGAAACCTAACCCAAATTAGTACTCACAATTCATACCTGCACAACATATTCTTCTACACTCCATTTTGGACAATCTGACTGAACAGCTTACAGTCCATTTATACTTCTTCATCCATATAATAATGCCTCAATCCAAAGCAAGACAAATCAAGACAGATATGAAGATCACCTCTAGCCTGCCTCATCCATCAGGTCACTTGATACGTACAGATTATTTAACCATAATTAATTGGTTTTCAGTCAAAGCCAATTTTGAGTCATGTTTTGGTACTAGTGGTTCAACATCTATTGGAAGACCTCCCTCATCAAAGCAGCATGTATTTCAGCTTATGGCAATTGAGGTCAACAAAAAATCAAGTAATTGAATAAACCTTAGTTCAAGCAGCATCTGAGATTGATGGCAAACATATAAAAAGAAATATATGGCAGCAAAAAAATTCGAGAATTTAACTGGGGCTGGAATAACGGAAGAAGATGAGAGTAAAGGAATAAAGTCAATGAGTGAAAAGCTTGAAAGTATGTGTCCTTGCTATGCTGAAATGGATGCGCTCTTTGGCCACAAGCCCAATGTCACTCTGGTTGCAAGCTATGATTCACAAGCAAAAGACAGCTTAAATGGTTATGATGATGATGTTTTTCCCAATAAGTTAAGTTATTGTCTCTTCCTTTTTTACCTGTGATAATTAAAGTTAATGTGCTTTTTAAAGGAGAATAATGGATTGGAATAACCTCTCAATCTTGTTCCTTTGGTTCATAATGAAGATGACTTGGTTCAAGCGGAAAACCTTCAAGATGAATCAGTAAGTATGTTTAAGCCTGATACTTATGAAATCCATTGTTGATTATTTCTCCTTTGAACAGCAAATTAAATCCATAACACATTCAACACAAAAGCATAATCAAGCATTGACACCCAACTTGAATGACAAGAGTGGCTCTAGGAAAAGGCCAATGGATATGTTTGCACCGACATATGCCAATTTGCTTGAATCACGGCAAAAGGGTATGTTTTGGAATTATGGCTACTCTGATCAATCCCACTGACTAAATTCATGATTTGTAGCCCGTGAAACCAGTGACAATTCTTGTTTGGAGTGGGACAGGGAGAGGTGGAATGAAGAGAAAGCAAGCAACATGAAAAAGCAACGGTTTGAAGAAGTCAAGTTGCAAAAGAAAATGGAGTTCGAGGAGAAGCAACATTCAAAGCAATATGAATTTGAAAAAGAAAAGTGGAATTGTGAATTGGAATTGAAGGAAAAGCAATGCCAGATGGATCTCACTATAGCGGCATTGTCATCAAGCAGGCCAATTGGGGAGCTGGAACACATTCTGGCATTAATCAATAAAAAATAACTTATTACATATATGTAATGTGATCAATTTATATGTGGTGCTTGTTCAATAAATCTTATTTTTATGATTTTTTTTTGATTTTTTTTTAATTCATTTATTTTATTTCAAAAATCATTTACTGATAATGATCTTTTTTTTTCCTTTTTTTAATTTTTTGGGATAATAATCATTACTGACCCTTGATTTATTTTTTATTTTAATTTTTGTTTCACTTTTTTATTTATTTGTTCATATAGGGGAGGATTAATTATAAGATTTTATTTTGCAATGTCATTTCATTTCCCATCCCTTCCATCATCCTTAAAATTAAAAAAAAATCTCCTCCTCCCTCTCATTCTTCCAAGTATTTTGATGATGTCATGGTTAGGACTAAACCAGACTCAGCACATCATCAGAATGATTTGAAAGATGATGAAGCTCATATTACTCCTCTTGATGTCATGGTTAGGACTAAACCAAATATAGAACATCATGAGGATAATAATACCAAATTAAATAATAAAAGAAAGCTCACCCAAAGCCAAAGACAACACATCCATGATTCAAAAAAAATAATATCTCACCTTGGCCATTCCAGAAAAGAATTTAAAAACTTTTCAACAATTTTGATTGACAAGAAATCTGCCAATGCCTCATGGTTAAAACTTCCATCACTTAACACTCTCCCCCATCCTTATATCCTAATTAATAAAACATCTAAGACGTTTTTGCCTGTCATCATATATGAAATAACCCCATTTGATAATTCTTCTGGCCACTCTCAAATGTTGCAAAACATCATCATGACATTAATGTCCTTATCTCAAAATTGACAAGAAATTAAAACCAATAAGCAACTCCAAGGTGGCATTATGAAAGGTATTGGGTTTCAATCTGGTTCTGATGCCGGAAAATCTGCAGGTGTGTGATATTTTTGGCATATTACCTTAATAATTACTGACTAATTACAAAATTATTAGGTGTTTACTCCAGAAAACCCGGTTTAACTTCTCATCAAATTGAAACAGATAACAATCAATGGATCAAGCTTCATCAATATGACAAATTTGTTTACTCAAGAATCTCCCATTTTTCAAAATTAGCAGCAAATGAAAATCAATCATTAATGGAAGAAGCCCAATTACCCAACTTCAGTAAACTCGAATGGACTTCTGCCAATCCCAAGGAAGAATTAAAATCATTTACCAATGTCATTGTCACCCAAGATGGATTTTTCAATAAGCCACACAAAGATTTCAACGATCTCAATGCCTGGACTTATGGTATATTTTCTTTTGTATCAAAAAAATATTTCCATCCACTTCCAACTGTATTCAACCCCTCTGGACATGGCTTACACTTCCCTGAATTGAAAATGGAGATCGATTTTTCAAAAAAACCTGGCATCATGGAAATACTTTGGAAGACATCAACAATGGTTCATCATACAACAAAACCACCTCCCGAAATTATCAATAATGACAAAATTACTCATTTTGGATGTTCTTTTCAAATAAACCATAAATTATTTAATGTAGGTGACAAATTCTTGAAAATGACACCCACAGAAATTAATTCAAGAGTCAATGGGTACTTTGAAAGAAATATGCAGGATCAAAAAAGAACTAAAAAATCTTAATTGTAAATACTTTTATTTTATGAATAACATCTCCACTCCATTGTATGCCAATAAATTAAGTTTATAAAACATTGGTCCTGATGAAATTTACAATTGGCTATTTTTCCATGCCAAAGTGATTGGTTCAATTTTTTCACGCATATTTACCACATCTTCCCCAATGTCATTGTTGGCCAGATTTTCCACATGTGGTGGATCATCATCTTCATATAAATCAAACCACTCATCACCAATTTGAGCTAACATATTATGTCAAATCGTGCAAGACACAACCCAACTAACAAAATATTCAATTTCATGATTATCCCTCATTCAATTTCGCATTTCTCTTAGAGAAAACCACCTCCCCTTCAAAATTCCAATGGCATGCTCAATTCTGACCCTTGATTTTGCTAGACAGTAATTGAAAGAACAGTTGTCTTCATTATGTGCTACAACTCCCTTATATGCTGGAACAACCCAAGGAGAGCTTGCATATGCTGAATCTGCAAGTAAGTATTGATCCTTTTCATAAAACTCTTGAGGTGTTTGTGCTATTTTCATATGTTGATAGACATTTGAATCATGAAGTGACCCAGTACAACCAACATGCAGAGCAGTGAACTGTTTGTTGATATTGCAAACCGGTTGTATTGACATAGAATACCTTATATGTAAACCATCAGTAAGATTGAAATAAAGAAGAAAGATTCAACAGCTTACCTTTTTTTGCAATCAAAATACGCTTCACCACCATTGGGAGGACGTTGTGATAATGCTATGAGACTCCCATCAATAAACCCAATGCACCCAGGGAAGCCTTCTGCTTGCATTACTTGAGACATCTCTCTGCTTTGTTCTATTGTTGGCCACACAATCACTTTGCGCTTCAACTTCATTAATATCTGGATGACTTTTTGAGTGTACAACACAATAGCCCCATGGCTAATTCCAAACAACATTCCAATCTTTCCCAAAGAGGCCCCATTTCCATTTGATCCTAGGCTTGATAATGCCACAGCCAATTGGATGGCAGGATTGTGTTGTTTGTTTTGTGATGAGTTTTGAAAGGTTTTATCAGCTTGAATTTGTGCAACCAATTTTTCAAATGATTCATGTGTGGTCCTACTTAGCTGTCAAAATGTTTCAGATGATAATGTCTGTAAATCATTCATTGTATACATGTAATGAGATGGATATCTTCTACAAGGATTGATGTATCTTTGTGATGTTATCATATCTAATAAGATTATATCTTCCTGGATATCAGAATCACTATCAGAGTTGAGAGCATCAATGAACTGAAGTGAGTTCAAGGTCTGAAGTAAAGGTAGCCTTTGCGATGCCTTGGGCATGGTAAATGAAGAAAAGGCTGGTAGTAAATGCAATTTGAAATAAAATAACTTAATAAATGATGAGTGTATTTAGATTTTATGCAAGAGAAGGAAATTTTTATGCAATTTAACATGCCCTTACTGAGTTGTGTGTTTGAAAAATGTGCCTTTATGGGAAGCTAAAGGTGGAATTTTGGTATTTAAACACAGGATTTGGTACCAAAAAACCTGTGTTTTTGTACCTCAAAATACCTCACCTCTTGAGGTGTGGGACTTTGCAAATCCCAAAAAATTAATGCAGGATTTTGGCAAAAAAAAACTTGGGATTTTGAGTGGGATTTGGTAACTTTGACACCCCCTAATATGGTTTTATCTTAGGTGTATGGGGGACTTCTCAATTTCATAAATAATAGTTATACCTTTTGTAAATCACAAATAGGAAAAGATTTAATAAATTTAGTGCTAACATTTCTTGATTATTTTCTACTAATAAGGGAATCTGATTATTGCTTCAAATTCCCAATTCTAAAAACCTTCAAGGAATAAAATTCATGAAAATTAAAATAAATACAAAAAAAAATAATCTATTCTTTAATAAGGTGGATACTATTTTAATTAATTTTAAATTATCATTTTATAAGTAATTTAAAAATTAAGCTTTAGAATTTTTGTTTAGAAATAATTTAGATAATTAAAGAATAGATTTTAATATTTACTTGAAAATTAAGTTATCTTTTGAATATTCAACATGAATAAGGAAATTTTAAGATTTGACTATGGAACTGATGATAATATTACTATTAATCAACAGTACTATGTCTGTTCTTATGAAATATAGTAATAAAATATTATTATAACCACAATTAAATAATTCAAGAATTCTTTCTTTCATGTGTTAAACACTACTAATGATTTTAACAGTGAGCAGTAATTGTCTACAAGAATCAATTACAAGAAGAATTTAATAATAAAAACTTCTTTTATTAAAATAATAAAATTATTTGAATATATAATTATCTTTTGCAAAAATAATCATAAAGATAATTATTGAAGAAAAACTTTAATAATTAAAGATAAATGACTCACTTATATTCCAAAGAACTTATTGAAAGATATAAGTAGCAAAATTTGATGTAGAATTGTGGATTTAAGGGATCAAAATGATTTAAAGCAAGATTACAACAATATATAGTTGGATTCTATGATTTAACATCTTTCTGATTGATTCTGAAAGAATTAAAACACTTAAGAATAGTTTTAACTAATACTTACTTGTTGGTAACAATGATATAAAAGGATAATAAGATGAGGATGATGTGGAAAAAACAGCAAGAGGAGGCCTCTTTTAAGTCAACAAAAGCTCACAGAGGCATTCCATCGAGCAAACTGAAAAACCAGTGAGTGAGAAAACAATAAACCCTCTTGGATTATTGATTGCATCATCTGTTGTCACATAAGATTATCATAATTACTTAATTGATGCTTTTTGTAAGGTTTGACTATGAAACAATAAGTAAAAATTACTAATTTTTTACTTATTGTACTCTGAATGTCCTTATAATTGAAATCAATAAGATTAAAATAATAATAATAATAAAGAAATATTATTATTATGGCATAAAAATATTATATTATTAAATAAATATAATAATATAATTAATATTATATGAAATTATAATATTATAAATAATATATTAATATAAAATAATTAATATATTATAAAGCTCTTTATTATTGCTACCAACAAATAATAAAGGCGTAAAAAACTGTTTTTTATAAATAAAAAACAATTAATAACAATAATATTACTAATATTAAAGTTATATATTAATATAAATACTATTTATATTAAATAATATTATTAAGAGTAATAATAAGACAGAAATTATTATAATAAGATGAAATAACCTACTTTTAACACTTAAAATAATAATTTTGAGATATTTTACGCCAAAAGAATATAATACAACTTTTTCAAATTGTATTTACAATAAAAAATAAAGAAAATTACTAAAATTCTTGATTTTATGTGGAAATGAGTTTATAGAGAGATTTATGACAAAAACAATTAAAGAATTGATTTAATCACGTAAAAATAGTGATTAATATTAAGATGGTCTTTGGTCTTTAATAATATAAGAGTTTTTTATATAAAGAATAAAGAAATTACCTTTTATTTAATTGATTTAATGTTTTCGATGCGTCTGAGGGGTAAATAGAGTAAAAAGAGCTCTATTTATAGTAAATACCTCCCTCCTAGAGTCCAACAGGCTTCTAGTAGACGTGTACTGATCATATCCACTGGAATTGATCAATATTCTAAGGTTTGAGGGTGATTACATCATGATCAAACCATATTACATCATTATTACACCATTATTTAGAGTTATCACTATAACTCTAAGTTTGATGACATCAGAGGCTTGGAAGAACCCCAAATTTCGTGGATTTTATTAGTTTTAATCATAAACTAATAGTATTCACCAATTTTATCTCTCTTAAGACTGTTAAACTTAAATTAAGGTTACAGTATGTGATCATAACTGCTCAAATTAAGCTCAAACTTTGATCCTCAATAACTTTTAAGATTTACACGCTACAGCAATTCAGAGAGTGAATTCTGATAGCCTGGCATAACCTTATTATTCTGCCAAGAGCTTTTCATTACATCATCAAAACTCTAATTTTGATGATTTTTCTTGTAACTCATCTTTTCTGTCAAAATTCAATATTTTAAACTTCAAACCTTGATTTCAGGGGGTTATACCCTGAATTTAATAATAAAAATTACATCATTCTTCACGAATGAACTAGGAGAATCCAACTGTGTACTTTTTTTAAGTTTGGAACACTTTCACAACAAAGTGGTCAACAGCTCTGTTGATTTTTATCAATAATTCATCATAGGTTTTAACCTTGTTTATAATTTGTAAAATAAAGTTCATATCTGTGTTCTTACAGTAATTACGTGGTAACTTTATTTTTGGTTCATCATTCTATCATGTATAGTTTAGAAGATATTAGCTATGATCCTTGAATATATGCATTGACCAAAAAAGTGCATATATTCAGGATAATTCCTTAAGTATTAACATTGGAAATTAGCTTATTAATTGTTTTATGTGTGGATTTTCATGGGGAATCCACTGGTACAATTTTTTTCACATGTTGTTTCATTAGGTTTTGAGATAAATAAGGTTTTATGGTTTTTATAAGGTATTATACCTTATAATTCCTTAAATATTGACTTTACAGATATGCCATAAAAATGGTATATGTGTATTTTTCCATGGGGAATCCAATGGTATAGTTTATGTTACATGTTGATTCATTGGTTTTTAAGTTAAACCAATTTTTGTACCAATTTATGGTATTTTTTGTATATTTAATTAATTATTTTTAATGTATAATTATTTTAAGTAATTTTAATATAATTATATTAAAAGTCTAATTATTCTGAGTCTTTTTGTGACCTTATTGGGTATGTGGTCATATCTCAAAGGCTCACACTTTTACGTGACTACCAACCCAAATATGGTTAAGAATAAAAGGAGTAACATCTGTAAATCTTCTTTTATTTCAAAATAATAATTTATTTCTAAAATTTATCAATGTTATTGGAAATTTCATCACAGGTTGTAATTACTGTGAATTTTTGAAGATACAGTGTCTCATGTAGAATAGTCAAAAATGGACTGTACGTAAAACTTTTAATTTTACTAGTAAAACTATAATTATTTTTGGTTGCAACATAGATAATACAGTTCTCCATTGGTCCTGAAAGTTTCAGAGAGATTAATTAAGAACTGTATTTTTAATGAATTTTTGAAGTTTTTACCTCATTTCTACGTAGAATTGCAAATATCAGTGTTTAGCTGGTTGCTATGAGGTAAATCAATGGATACAAGTCCAAAAAGGGTTTTAATTAATCTTTTAGGGTCTATCCATGGAAAGGAATTAAGAATTGATTGACATGGTTACAGGAGTCTAAGTAGTTCTTTACCTCCTTGGAACGTCGAAATAGCAGGTTATTTGCTATTTTCTTATGATTTATTGTAGTTGTAACATGGTAACCAAGTTCCCAAAGTGTTTTAGTTTACTAATTGGGCCAAGATAAGCCATGGATACAAGCTTTGGAGCTGTCCATGCCTCTGAGGCCTCTGAAGTTGGGTACCCTGGCTCTCTTTGATGTCTTTTGTCCCCCTTGCTTATTTTTCACGTCAAAATAGAAATTTAAGCTTCAAGTGAGATATCCACTATGGGTGTACCAAAATTCCATGTAAGAATACCATGATATTAAGTGCCCAAAACATGCATAACACTATTCTTAGTGTATATGTAACATGGGATTTCTAACATGCCCATTATTTTGGCATGAAATTAAGAAAAACAAACATTTTGACGGATCTTTTATGTGGTATTGATGATGTGGTATTGAAGTATTTTCCATATTACCACCTCAAAGAGTTAATTTGAGCTTATTAACTCTATGGAGCTACCCTAGGTGAATTTTTGTGTAGAATCCAAATCTGGCTTTAAATCCATGGATTTACTTACTCAATAAAAAGTTATTCATCTTTTCTGAAATCAAAAATGATGAATTTTGGATATATGCATGACTTATGAGTTATGCATAGCTCAGAATTTATTTTTAAGATAATTGTGGTAAATAATAGTTAGACCTTTTGTAAATCATAAATAGGAAAAGATTTAATAAATTTAATGCTAAAATTCCTTGATTATTTTTTAATCATAAGGGAATTTGATTATTCATTCAAAATCCCAATTCTAAAAACCTTTAAGGAAGGAATGAAATTCATGAAAATTAAAATAAATACAAAAAAAAAAAAAATCTATTCTTTAATAATATGAATACTATTTTAATTAATTTTAAATTATTATTTTATAATTAATTTAAAAATTAAGCTTTAGAATTTTTGTTTAGAAATAATTTAGATAACTAAAGAATAGATTTTAATATTTTATTTTTAGATATTTAATAGGAATAGGGAAATAGATTGAATTAATGGTCTTACAAAACATATTAAATCATAATTAGGGAGAGTTGTTGGATTATGGAATCAATTTAATATTTTTGCCTCTTTTTTTTTTTGAATTCTAGTGAGAAACTCTTCTTTTTTCATTTTAGATAGATATATATAGTATTAGTTTTATTCAGTTTTTAAAAAAAAAATTAAAAGTTGGAATTCATTAGTAGTTGAGGAAAAAATATTTTTTTTTTTAATAATGTATTTAGTGATGAAAGATCAAATTGTAAAATAAAGTTGAAATAAATTAATAAAATATTAAGAATCAATATTTTGGGAAACTTAAAGAGCTATGAACATAAAGATTTTCAAATAGTAAAAGTTTTTGAATATCATATCACTAATAAAAACTTTTAATGGTGGTTTTTTTTTTTTTTTTTTTTTTTCAAAGAATTAATTCATATGTAATAAAATATTAATTATTTAAATTCAAATAAATCCTTGAATAATATCCTAAGTATCTTTTTTGAAACAACTTTTAAAGGCAATAGGATTAATTTTAACTTGAAATTGATTTTTTACTTCCTTTTAAATTAAAATTATTGATAGATTTATTTTAATATTAAATATCCAGATAACAAAATATTTTATTTTACAATTAAACATGTTTTTTTTTTCAATAAAAAAAAAAGCCTTATTTTACAAAAAAGAAAGATGAGAAATAGAAAGCTTTATTTTAAAAATTTAAATTATTTTAAATCCTATAATAAAAAAAGTTAAGTTATTATCCATAATCTAAAATAGTTAAAATTTTAAATAAATAAAAAATATAAATAATCAAAAATATATTTTAAACAAAGAAGTAATATTTCAAAAAAAAAGGAAATAAACTTACATTAACAATTGATTTAAAATTGAATATATTCTTAATTTATCCCAGTAATATTTATTAATATTTGAATAATAAATATATTCAGAAATTAATAATAATTATTCTCTTAAACTTTTTTGTTTCTAATCTTGTTCAGTTCTACTTGCCTCTTTCTAATCTACCTGATTTTGTCAATCTTAAATCATCATCATGAGAAGGAATAAGATGTTTTGAATATTGTTAACAATCTGTTTTCCTAAATGACTGATCTCTTTTTGTTAAGGAAAATATAAATGGTGAAAATGAACTCATTTAAGGATGTTGAACTATTCAATTTTCCACATAATTCTGTTTAGTTTACATGAAAGGTTCTTCCTCTTGATTGACTCCACAAAGTCATAATTTGGCTCTTTGATAGGTGAGGCTACTTTTAAATATTCTAAATTCTAATCATTACCAATAAAATACATCTTTGGTCTTCCTTTACTGTTTTCTTCTTAATGAAAGTTATTTTAATCTTCATTTTAAGTTTGAGGAAATTTACTGAATTCTATTCCTCTTTCTTTTATACAAAATTGATTTAAATTGAATTGCTTTATCATTTAATATTCCAAAAATCAAGATTTGAGGTTGGTATTTTGTGTTCCTGATTGTAATAAATCTTCATATACCCCAATTTTTTCATATGATGGTGTTATAGATTAATAGGAAATACCACAACTCCTGTAAATATCTATATATAACCAAAAATTTAATAATAAAATGATAAATCCTTTTTTTTTTCAAAAAATTACTCTTTAGGTACTTATAAAAGATCTGAATTTATTATCCAAAGTTTCAAATTTTATATTCTTCAAGAGATAATTTTTGTTTTTAAAATTATCATTATTTTTTTAAATAACCCAGTAAAGGGAAAAAACCTGTTTAAGTAATATCTAAATTTTTCAAAAACAATTCTAAACTTCATTTTCATATAATTTCAGGATGAATCCATAATATAGTGTGTACAGGACTATAGTTCTGAGTGTAACACATAATCAAATTCTTAGAAGATTTCAATTGGGGTTTTATACTATTCATAGTGATGGTTATTTCTTTTGGAAGCCTGTGGGGAAATAGTTATGAATTGATGAATTATAATAAGCACTACAATAATTAGGTTTTAATTATAAGCTGATTATTTTCCAAGAGTAATATTTTTCTTCAAAAATAGTACTATGTAGAAATTCAAGGGTAGGATGGGTATTCCTCTTTTGGGAATAGAAGGGGCCTTTGACCTTTACCATGCATAATGAGTGAAGATTTTTCACTCCAATGGGTGATCTTGTGGCTTAAACATCCCTTTAAAGCCTTTATTGGGCTCAGATGTGGTTTTAAAACCTGTATTGGGCTCAGATGTGGTTTTAAAACCACATCTGGTCACTTTTCCACAATACAGAGACCTCAAAAATGCATAGAATTCTGTAAAGAATGTGTAAGTGGACCTCAGATTGATTATAATATAAGGTATTTAAGAATGAAAAATACTTGATGTGTTTTTTGAAATCTCATATTCAAGGATATGGGAAATTATCCCACAGTATTGGGATTTTCCAATAAGGTGGTATTTTAACCTTAAAGTTACTATAACATTGTAAGTTTTTAAAATAAAGGGATCAAAAGTGGCTTATTTTTTATTTTCCAATGATTTCTAAGCTACGGTTAATAATTTGGTATGCCAAACATTTATTATGGAAAATTTATACAGGTTTCATATTCCATTATTGTGATTTGGGTTTTTTTTATGAAGCCTTTATTGAGTTGTTATACTTGATAAGTGGTTTTGTGGAGGAGGTAAAATTAGGAATATTAGATTATAATTCTATTAAAAATACCCGACTTTGGGTACTTCTAACTAAAAACTTAAAAGCTAGATGAGAGGTGATTATTTTATTAACCATTGTTTGGTATATGATTGGCTCTAAGCTCTTTAGTTTTGATTCTAGCCCAGTTTAGGTAGTACCATTTGAAAGACCTAATTCAAAGCTTCAATCTGAACACCCATCAGATGAGTTTTTCCCTGTTTATCTAGGTTTTAGATGAGAGGTAAAAATTAAGGTGTATGCTCAGTTCTGTTTTTGAGTTGAAATCACTTTTTTATTCCTTGTACTATGGTTATGAGAGTTTTATATTTGAAATGGGGTTATCTTCCTCTTTAATTAATATTCCATTGTGAGATATTTTGGCTCAGGTCACTTTCAATTGGCATTTTTCTCTACCATTGGTATATTTTTTTTGATGTCCTTCTTGGAATCTGGTTTTGAGTCACTGGCTGACATATCCTCTTTCTAAAAAAGGTCAATCATTGATAGGAATTTTTAATCCTCCTTGAGGCTCTGGATTTTCTGAAATGAAGGCTCCCATCTGTAATTAATCTTCCACTGGAGATTTTTCCTTATCAGATGCCTGGTTTGTAAGCCTGACAAGGAATTGTTGATGGTCATTGCCATTGATTATGATCTTTCTACATTGAATGATCCTTTTCACTGGTACAGGTAAGTTCTCAACTTCCACTATGTCTGGTGGGATCCAAGTCTTGATTTTGGAAGGGAATTTATCCTCTCCAGTATCTTGGTAGGGCTTAAGAAGGCTCACTTGGAAAACTAGGTGTTTCCTAGAGGATTCCTCAGTATGTCTAACCTCTACTGAATTATTTCCTACAAGTCTTGTGATAGTGAAGTGTCCTAAAAATGAGTCTCTCATTTTCTTAGGACCTTTGAAGTTATTTGAGCTTAGAGTAGAAGCTAGAACCTGGTCATCTTCCTTGAGTTCAGGTTCCCTATAAGCCTTGTCATATCTCTGCTTCAGCTATGCATCTTGCTGTTGTGTCACATGCCTTTTTTCATATATCATGAAAGCATTTGGCCATGGGGTGAATGGTTAGAGAATTATTCAAGTGATCCACTATTAGAGATTTTTATCTCCCTGTGGTTGAGGGCTTTCTGGTATTGTAATCCATTTTTATACCTGGTGGGAGTGTAAACCAGTAATGGGTGTACCCTTCTTGGTATTTATAATCAATGCTATATTCACAAAAATGCCTCATTATGTTTTAAATCTTTTGGATCATACTTTCAGATAGCCTGTTTGTGTATGGTAAGCTGTGGATAACTCAAGCTTAGTCCCCAGCATATAATAGAGATTTGTCCAGCTTTCTGATATGGATTTGAGATATCTATAGCTGATAATGCTCTTAGGTACTTCACAGGTTGCTATAATGCTATCAAAAAAATGGTAAAGCTGTGTCTATAGCTTTATACCCCTTATGAAATGGTAGGAATATAAAGCTCTTGATAAATCTGTCTACAATGACTAGCAGAATTTCAACCAGTGCTTCTAATAATGGAGAGCTATAAGTCACAGAGAGATCCCTGCTTCTGTGAGATGGATTCTTGATGTGAAATTTTAAATTGCGGCATAGGTATCTGGGGAGGAAAATTATCACTTTCACAAAAAGAGTATTTTATTATAATTGAGTAGGGGTGATTGAGTGATGGTGTGAATTTTACAAACACAAGATTCACACATATTGATGAGTGTCACAGAGATAAATGAAATTTGCCTTTAGAAATGTGGGTGGGGCTAAAATGTGAAATATTGCTATTTAGAAATGCTGGTTGAGATTCTCTAAGAAGGAATTGTAGTTTCATATTGCACCTTGGACAGGTCCTGTTACTCATTACATGTTGATTATCTCGCATGGGTATTGGGCTTCTCTATGTATTGGAGTAGTCCATATTTCTTCCAATGCTTTCTATTTTCATTCTTGAATATTTAAAAAGTGTTGATGTACTTTCTCAAAACTTGTTCCCACTCAGGCCACCAAGATTTTTTTCTACCCTTTTTTAGGATCTGTATTCACTAATTTGTCCCATATGTGAACAAGCAGGTCAGTATTGAAGAACCAGTGTAATATGATCTCTGGAAATCACTATTACCACACTGGTGTACTTGCTATGTTATAGGACAATATCTCTAAGGAAAAGGTTATTATCCTTACAATACCTCAGCCAAGGTTCCTCTAACTGGAATTCCAGTTATGGGCTCCTGTATTTCTGTTGCAGGAGTGGCCTTGATATTATAAGATTTTTGTGCTTGGAATATGACTTGTGCACTGTATTAAAGAACTAAGTGGGAGTTCTGAGGAGCTTATCCCCAGGATGGGTGTGTACTTCTCCTCTTGGGTACTCTGGCTAGAGTCTAAAGTTTCACCTTCTGGTTCTCATTATGAGAAGATGAAGTTTATTCTCCTATTAACTTACATGAAATGTATAGGTATTTTGGCTTAAACCTCTGGTTCATAAGCTGGGTTTCTCTTGAAATCATCCAGTGGGAATCTACTGGGGCCATCTGCATTAGTATGGCTTGTGCCTTCCTTGTATATTATTTTTATATAGTTTTTTTTTATTCTTGGATGGCTATCTGAAATCTCAAAATGTGCCTATTGGCTGCCTTCATGTTGAGTAAGGATTCAAGAGCTGTGCAGTCTGTGTAGACTTCAAATACTGAGCCCTCCAGGTAATAGCAGAATTTCTCCAAGGCCCATTCAAGAAAATGGAACTATGTTTGGGTTTCCCCATATATGGATTGTGAATTTTTCAGCTTCCTAGATATATAAAAGATAACACATTCTCCAGGTTCACCATCCACAATTTGTCTCTGGTTCAGGGCTTGCCTTAGTACATGACTGCAGGCTGCATCTATGTACCACTTGACTGGAAGCTTAGAGTAAGGTACCTTAAAGACAGGTGCATTGGTGAGCTACTGGTTGATCCTCCCATATTAATACTTTCTTTCCTTGGTTATTAAAAAAAACCACATCATTTGAAAGTAATTTGTAGAGACTAATAGTTATGTGTGCAAAGTTTTTGATGTGATTTCTGTAGTATCTGGAAAATAATATAAAGTACTTCATTGATTTGATGCTCTTTGATACTGGCTTTTGAATTACTTCTGCTACTTTATTCTGATATATGGCCAGGCTTAGGCCTGAGACTTTGTGTCCAAGTGCTAGTAAATCCTGTTGGCCCAAAGTTGCACATATTAAGTGAGATATTCAGGTAAATGGGTGTAAATTCAATTGAGACTCTTTCAATGTGTTTCACATGGTCTTCCCATTTCTCTGAGTATATGATAATCTAATCTATTTATACTACCATCCAGCCTTCTATTTTTTTTTTTGAAATATGGTGTCCATCATCCTCTAGAAGTGGGCTGGTGCATTCTTGATAAAAAATGGAATCCTTGTATACTCATATATACCCATGTGGAAGATAATTTTTAGTAGCTTCATAGAGCTTGGTCTAACTCCAGTTTGGTGAAAAACCTTCCTAAAATCTATTTTGGTAATGAATTTGGATTTTGCCAGTTTATCAAAATCATGAGCTACCTGTATGATTTAATTTAGTTATCAAGTGCTCTGAAATCTCCACACAACCTATATTGTTGATAATTCCAGGTTATTAAGAATGGTGTTGTAGCTTCCACAACTTCATTCTTTCCAATTTTCCTTATCACATCCATTTCCAGGAGTTCATTTGTATTTTTATGAATTTTTTTCCTAGTTTCCAGGCTATCTGGATATGGAGGTCTTTTAGAATAGGTGGATAACACCTTTCTAAATCCAGATATAATTCAATATGCCTCTGATTTTTACTAAAAAGTATTACCCTATTGAAAAGGCTGGTCTGTTCTTTCTCAATGTTAGTCTGAGTCTATGAATATGGTATAGAGTAGTAATGACAAGATTAAAATATGATTGTGACATGTCAAATAGTATTTTAATATTAAATATAAATGGATCTACTATGTAAGAATAGTGGTAATGAGTCTACTAAAAGCCCCAGTTTCTCCAATTTTCTGTTGAGTCATAATAATGATTGAAACAATAATTAAGACTATAGCTATATATGATTTATTCTGATGCTTAGTTCTGCTTAATATAGGTTGACCACATAATAATAAGATAATGAGATGATGGGTGGTTTTTCCTAGGGGTGAAAGCCTCCTTTAATCTCAAATAAGGTTGGAAAGAGGGGGATAACCTCCTACCATGTTGGTAATGTGAAAGGTTTCTCTCAGGTGACTGGTTTGTGGTTCAACACAGCCAGAAACACCTGAATTTATGCCAAAATGTGCTTTCAGAACCACATATCAGCATTTTTAACCACAAGAGGTGAGAGTTCTAGAAAATGGAAAGTCCAGTAATATACTTAAATCCAGGAAATATATAATGAGGTAATAATCATGTCTGAGTGACCCTTATTACTCAACCTATGAAGGGTCAATGCAAAAGCATCAATTTTATGTAATTAGTTCCCACAGTACCACACAATAAAGCTTAAAGTGAAGCTTTAAAATATGTACTAGGAGTAATAAACTTAAAAACAGACTTTTGACAGCTTTGATACCTCATAATTCAACTATTTGGGATATTATCCCACAGTATCACTTGATGTGGGATTATATCCTTAAATACTGAATAGCTTTGGAAGTTCTTATGCTACATAGATCAAAAAGTGGCTCAAACTGTGGTCACAAGTTAGCTCTACTAGATGGTTACACTCTTGAGGATTTTCACATTTTTGTAAAACAGTATTTTTCTTATGATTGAGAGAAAAATGAAGATAAATTCTAAGAAGTGTAAGATACAAGGAAAAGGGTTATATATCTATGTAGTTATGCTCTATATCTTATAGAGAATATTTCATTTGAAATTTCTCTAATAAAAACTGTGGAAGCTAGAGGGGAGGTGAAAAAATAGTATCATTTTTTTCAAGTTAGCCAAATATTACATGTATGCTCATTTTTGATACATTGGTGCTACAGCCTTGAAAGTGGTACCATTGGATAAACTTCATTGAGAGATTAAATAAGACACCTGATGAGGTGGGTCTAGTGTGCAATCTTCAGGTTTTAGAAAAGAAGTGAATATGAAGGTGTATGCTCAGACAGAGTTTGTAACCTTAATAAATTGATTCATTCTTATTTCTTGGTAATAACTAATGTATTTTCTGAAAGAGGAATATTTAATTTTTGAGATGGTAAAATTTGCATATTCACTTTTTTGAGTTCTGTACTTTGTGTTTGTGGCCTTATTGTACCTTTCTTAGTTTAAGTAAAGGTGGAAAGATGTTTGTTTAATACTTTCTTCGGTACCATGTTTGAAGTACTTGTGGATTTCATTATTTTTAGTCACAGAATGACATACCATCCCTTCAAAAAAGACTCATCATTTATGTGAATATTATGTCTTTGTGAGCCTTGAGGTATGCTTTATATCCCAAATAGCCCACAAATAATATTGAAATAAATTCTTAACTATCCATAACCCATCAGGCATGCATATATTCAAAATTCAGAATTTTTATTCAAGAAAAGATGATTAAATATTTTGTGAGTAAGTAAGTCCTTGGATTTAAGGCCAGATTTGAATTTTACACAAAGATTCACCAAGGGTAACCCCATGGGGTGAATTAGCTTGAAATAAATCTATGAGGTGGCAATAGGGAAAATACTTTAACACTCCATCATCAATACCACATAAAGAAATTGCGAAATGTTTGTTTTTCTCAATTTCATACCAGAATAATGGTAGTATGAGAAGTATCCTGTTACATGTACACTAAAGATAGTGTTATGCATGTTTTTAGATCTTGATATTACTTTGTTCTTACATACAGGTTTGATACACCCATAGTGGATATCAGTATTTGAGTCTGAATTACTATTTTTGACATGAAAAGAGCTAAGGGGGACAAAAAAGATCAAAGAGAGAGAGGGTACCCAACTTCTGAGGCCTCTGAGGAATTACAAGCTCTGAAGCTTGGATCCATGGCTGATAATGGCCCTACTAGCCCTCCAAAACCTTTTGGGAACCTGGTTACCAAGTTGAAATCTCATTAAATCATGAGAAAATGACAAATAAGCTGCTATTTTGATGTGAGAAGGAGGTAATGAGCAGATTTGACTCCTGTAACCATGTCCATTATTAGAAATTTTCAATTTATAAACTAAAAAAGAATTATTAAAACAATTTTTGGAATAGAATCAATGAATTTACCTCATGGAAACCAGCTATAACTATACTATTTTCTTTTCTACAAAGAAATGAGGTAAAAACTTCAAGATGTCATTCAAAATACAATTATCAATAAATCCTTCTTAAAATTTCGGGACCAATTGAGAAAAGGATAATATATATAAAAACCAAAAATAAGTATCAATTCATAATTAAAACTCAAAGTTTTTCTTATGGTCCATTTTTTTCAATCCCAGGAAAACACTGAATATTCAAGAATTCACAGAAAATACAACCTGGGATGTAATTTACAATAACCTTGATAGCTTTGAGAATAGAAAATATTTATTTTGAAATAAAAGAATGTTTACAGTTGTTTCTACTTCTTAACCATAAATGGGGTTGTAGTCATGTAAAATTACTTAATTTTAATTAATTAAGTAATCAGGATAATCTTAAAGAAAATAAGTGATGTAATCAATAAGCCAAAGAGTATAGCTGGTTTCTAACCGTTTTTTCTTCAGTTTGCTCAATGACACACCTCTGTGAGATTTGGTTAACTTACAAGAGGCTGCCTCTTTCTATTTTTTCCAAGAATAATCTTATTATTGACTTTTATCATTAGTACCAAAAAGTAAGTATTAGTTGATCAATTACTAAGTGTTTTAATTCTTTCAAAATAGATCAGAAACTCGTGAAATAAAGGAAATATAGGATTCTTAATGGTGTGGAGCTTTTATAAATATATTATGATCCTTGAAATACACAAATAGTCCATAAAACCACTCTGCCAATTATTTTCAAGGTATTTTTTGAGTATTAGTGAATGTTTTGTCTTCATTCTTATTTTTTTCTCTATTGTGTAGTTTTCTTTAATCATTATTATTAGAATTATTCTTGAAAAAGATGAAAATAAATTAATTTTTTTCATATCATTTTAATCAGAAGCTTTATTATTAATACTTCTTGTAGTTGATTGTAGTAGACAATTAATGTTTACTACTATAATCACTAGTAGTGTATAAAAATTCAAAGAAATAATTAAGCAATTAAATGTTTATATGTGGTTATAATAAATTAATCTATCATATCTAATAAGAACAGTCACAGTACTCTTTATTAATAGTAATATTATTAAGAGCTTCATAGACACCTCTTATAGTACTCCTGAGGTGAATGTATTCATCAGGGATGTCTTTCTCAGGAAGCCACTTGTATTTATATGCTTCCTTGCTTTAAGCATTACCAGGTATTTTCTATGGTCCTTGAAGTTGTCTCAGTTCTACTAGCTCTGAGTATCCTTTTAACTGGGTCAGATGAATCTTCTTGGACTACTTTTCCTGGTGAAGGGACTTCTTTATTCTTTGGAAATTTCTCTTCATCTTTTTGATGATTGGGCTTGACCAGACTAACTGAAAAAACCTGATGTTTCCTGGAGAATTATTTAGTGAATTTAAACTCTATATTATTCTTCCACACTAGTTTGATTATGGTAAAGGGTTCTACATAGGAGGCCCTCATCCTCTTAGGGCCTGTGAGGTTGTTAACGTTAAGTGTTTAGACTAAAGCTTTGTCCCCTTCTTTGAGATCTGGCTCCTTATGAATCTTGTCATGTCTATGTTTATTATATTCCTTGGCTTCTCTAATTTAACTTGCTGCAGTGTCACTGGCCTTCTTCCACATGGCATAGAATTCTTTGGCTATGGGCTTTAAGATAATTAGGTTCTTTCTCAAGTAGTCTGCTTGTAGAATAGGGCTCCATCCTTTCTTAAGTTTAGATGGGGATTTTCCTTTCACTGAGTATTCACTGGTGTTATGAGCCATTTGACATGCAGGGAGGAGTGTTACCCAATCATGGTCCTTGTATTCCATCCCATATGCACAGAATTGTTTGAAAATGTCTTCCATATTCTGAATTATTTTTCCTGCTAGGACATCTGTCTTTGGAGAGTGGTAGGCTGTAAAGAAGGCCAGTTTTTTCCTCAGAATATCATAGAGATTGGTCTAAAATTCCAATGTGAACTTGATATCTATATCACTAATGATGATCCTAGGTACTCCACATTGTGCAATAATGTTGTCCTAGAACAGTATTTCTGTGTCAATTTCTAGACCTTCCTTGTGGCAAGGAAGGAATCTGATACTCTTACTGAACCTGTTTACTATCAATAATCAGGAATTGAAATTATCTTTTTCTCCTGGGAAAATTCCTGTAACCAAGTCCATGTTGATAATTTCCCATAGGTGTGCAGGTTCTTCAATGTTTTTGAGAAATAAATAGATTTTGAAACAGCTCTTGTTAGATTCCTGGCATCTTTCACAGCTGTTGATGTATTAACTCAACTCTGCTTCCCATTTTGACCACCATTCAGTGCTAGAAGCTCTTTCTTTGGTCTTGTATTTACTCATGTATCCCATATATGGACACTAATGGAATTCTTGTAGGATCATTTATATGTGGTCTCTTTCTATGATAACTAAATCACTGATGTGTTTTTCCCTATGATATAGTAGCTCATCAATAAGAAAAATATTTTATCTTTGAAATGGTTAGCCCATGGTTCTTCCAGTTGGCCTTCCATCTTAGGGCTCTTGTACTTCTCTTGAAGTAAGTGAACTAGCATGTTGCATTGTTTATCATTTTCATAAAACTTCTTCACTGATTTAAAAACGTTCTTTGTGCAGTTCTGATGAGCTTATACCTAGAATGGGGGTCTCTGTTTCTGAGTGCAACCCTCTGCTTGGGTTAGTGTAATCATTATTCAAAATCTAGCTTGATAATTTGATTTGTCTTGTTCTATCAACTTGAATATATTTCATGGGGATTATTGTCCCTTTTTATGGGTTTTAAGCTTGATTACTTTTATCATTGTTTAATTGCCATTATATCAGGCCCTCTGAGGTTTTGTTACTTTGACATTCTTTGTAGGTTATAGTAATGTTTCTTCTGTCCTCTTGCATGGCTATTTGACATCTCAAAATGTGTCTTTTGGTTGTTTTGATATTGAGAAGGGACTGAAGCACAGTTCAGTCTGTAAAGAACCAATTAATAATACTTTAAGGTAGCAGTGGAGGTTCTCTCTCTTGCATAATAAGCAGAGGATGTCAGGGTGACTCTATGATATAGCTTCAAAATGATAATAAAAGCTATAAATCTGAGTGTGACACAAAAATGATGATAATTAATCAATGATGAGATGGTTAAAAGGGCTATACTGAAAGAATTTAGTGATGGTGAGTGCTATTGATAGCCCTGGGTGCAGTGTTTACCTGTTGGTTTACAATAATAAACCCTACAATAATTACAGTTATCATTAGACCTGTTCAACTATAAGGGTAACCTCTCTTCAAAAAGCTATACCACCTAAGAATAATAAGAACAGAATGATGGATTGGCCTCCTTTTATCTTGTTCTGGGGTAGTGGGAGGTCGTTTCCCTCTGAGCACGACCACAGAGTGAAAATTTTCACTACTGTGGGCTGGTTTGTGGTTCTACACACTCAATACAGATTGATATTGGGTGGAAATGTGGTTTTAGAACCACAAGTTGTCATTTTTACCCTATACAGGGTGAAAGCTTTCACCAATGGAGTTTACATGTGTGTTCTGGTGCTTCTGACGCGTCAGAAGCTGTACAGAACCTGTATGGACCCTTGTAGTTGACTGAAATATGAGGTATTGAAGTATAAACAAGCTTATTTGTCTATTTGACACCTCATAATAATACTTATGGGATATTATCCCACAGTAAAGATATATTGGTCCAAATGTGGGACTTTGACCTTAAAGCTGCTATAGCTTTGTCAGTTCTTAAGATATTGAGCTCAAGGTTGGTTCATTGTGTAGCCCTGGATGGGATCTACACAATGGTATCTTATTTGTCATGTTTAACATTAAATATGGTAAAGCTATGCCATGTTCAATTTTAGTTATCCAGATATATGATTATCTTGAAATCTGTATAGAGCTTGTTTTCCCCATGACTTTTGTTCTAGATGAGATATGGGGAAATGAATGGCAAAATTGGATAGCCCTGATTGTGATCTTTTAAAAAAGACCCCATTTTAAGTATCTCACACTAAAATTGTAGAATTTAGATGAGAGGTGAATATTTTGTCCACCCTCATTTGACCTTATTTTGCCCATAACCTCTGTAATTTTGGAGTTAGCTAAATTTGGATAGTACCATTGAATAGCCCTGACTAAGAGCTTCAATTTGAATACCAATTTTCTTTGGTTAAGTATCCACCTATGGATTTCAGATTAGAGGTGAAAATTAAGGTTTATGCTCAGCAACAACTTTGAGCAGGAATAACTTTGTTATTCTTTGTCCTATGATTATGGGACTTGTAAATTTGGAAAGAGATGAGTTTCATCTTTCTTTTGATACCTCTTAAGCCTTTTTGGCTCAGCTTCATGTTTTGGTGGTATTTTGCTTGTGCTCTGGTTTTGAGTCACAGGCTGACAGAGGCACTCTATTAGTACAGCATCAAGCCTTGATTCTGAGCCTTTAAGCTATGTAGAGATTCAAAATATGACCCCTTCTTTGGGATTACCATCCACTAGTTCTCTCTGATGAAGGGATGATCCAAGTCCCTGCCTGCATTTTGCATCAATATACAGCATGAATGGTAGTTCAAAATCTGGCATAAGTAGTACTGGTGCATTTGTGAGTTAATATTTGATCCTCTCATAAGCCTCTCTTATTTCTTCAGTGAGCTCAAAAACCACATCTTTTGAGAAAACTATGTAGAGGCTACTGGTATGTGAGCAAAGCTCTTGATATGATTCCTGTAGTAGCTAGAAAGCCCTTAGAAATATTTCATTTCTTTAATTTTATTAGTTATTGGGTTCTGAAAACTGATTCTACTTTGTTCTGGTCAATTCATACCTTGTGTCTAAATGCAAGTAGTTATTTCTGACCAAAACTTAACTTTTTGAGTGAAATTTCCAGATTTGTAGGTGTGCATTTCTCAAATACTCTTTCTAAGAGCTTGAAATGGTCTTCCCATTTTTCTGAGTAGATGATTCTATAATTATTATACACCACCATCCATCCCTCCAAAATCTCCTTCTAAAAGATATTGTCCTTCATCTTCTGGAAACGGGCTGGTAAATTCTTGATGCCAAATGGCATTCTGGTGTACTCATATATGCACACATGACATATAATTCTGAGTATTTTGATGGAGTTTGGCTTAGCTCCATTCTGGTAGAAAAAATTCATGTAATCCATCTCAGTGTTATAAATTTAGCTTTAGCCAATTTATCCAGTGTATGAGGTAGCTATCTTCTTTTTTGTAGTTATTTAGTTCCCTGAAATCTCTATAATGTCTAGATCTCCCATCATTCCATGTGATTGGGACTGTAGTGATAAATTCTGCTATTTCACTATGTCCTATCTTCCTAATGAAGTCTATTTCCAGTAGTTCATTGATATGTTTCTCAATTTCCTTCCTGGCTTCCAGAATTTCTGAGCAGAGGTTCTCTTAAGCATGGGTGGGTGATACCTTTCCAAAATTAAGAATAGTTTTATTTTATGGCCTTTAATTCTCCCTAGGGGTTCATCACCAATGGCAAATGAATTTATATGGTGTCAAAGCCATAATCAGGGGTAAAGAGAATTTCAAGCTTATACTCACTCAAACTGACCAAAGCAGAAAATCCATGTTGTGTATTAGTATCCAGTCTTGGGAATACTCATTTGAAACACTCATCAAGTTGGATTTACAAAAAGAGCCTGTCACTACTTGTACAGGCTGGACTCACAAAATACATTTTTTTATTCACAATCCTGAAGCTGTATTATCACCCAGCTTCACCACATCTCTTTTACAGATTCTGTACATACATACAGAATCTTTATTATCTAAATCAAATCAATCAAGATTATTCTCAGTAAAATTTAATCTTTGGATAAGGGCTGGTGGATTCTTACATAAAGAAGCCCCTCTTCCTCCCTCTGGGAAATTTTCCCCAGTTAATTGATATATTTGATTTATTATTTAATCAATATTGTCATTCTTATTTTAAGAATATATTACTTATTGGTATTGAGTTAGTATTTGAATTTTATCACCTGTTCAGTAGAGGTATGGTGTCCATATCCTTATTAAGCCCTATCATTTTTTCTGACAGGTTGAAAAAGTGGACTTGGACTTGTTTGTGGTTGGCTCCTTCATTTATAACTATTTCTCAATTATTGTTTCTGCTTTTCGTATAGTTATTTCTATTATAGATTCCATTCTTATTAAATCTTAAGTGTATTTTTTCTTATCCAATTCTGAGCCCTCTAAGAGTGAGTTCCAGTTTACTGAGTGCTAGGCCCTCTTCACTGAGAACAGTCCCTGTGACATATGGCTTTTAAACACTCTTGGTAAATGAATTTTCTGCTTTTGTGTGAGTAAGGTGCTGTATTGTGCTTCCTTGAACTCCTCTAACAGAGCTTTCAAGGTGAATCCTGTTGGGCTCTGGATAACAATGTCAGCCTGTGACTCAAAACCAGAGCACAAGCATGACAGCCAAATACCATAAATCAATGGTATAGCCAAGATACCACCAAAAAACTAAGCTGAGCCAAATAAGCTCAAAAGGTATCAAAAGAAAGAGGAAACTAACCCCTTTCCAAATATACAAGTCCCATCATCATAGGACAAAGAATAACAAAGCTATTCCTGCTCAAAGTTGTTGCTGAGCATTAGCCTTAATTTTAACCTCTCATCTGAAGCACAGAGGAAGAGGCTTAACCCCATCGAATGGGTATTAAAAATGAAGCTTTAAGTCAGGGATATCCAATGTTACTAGCCAAATTGAGCTAGCACCAGAATTACAGAAGCTATGACCAAAATAAGGTCAAATATAATATTCACCTCTCATCTACCTTCTACAGTTTTAGTGTGAGATACCTAAAGTAGGGTATTTTTGGAAAGAGAATAATAACAGCTATCTGATGGTGCCATTCATTTCCCCATATCTTGTCTAGAACAAAAGTTATGGGGAAAACAAGCTCCATACAGTTTTTAAGCAAAACATATATATGTACAAAAAATCTTGTACATGGCATAACTTTGCCATACTGAATGATAACCATGTAAAATGAGGTACCATTGTGTAGAAACCATCCAGGGATATACAGTGAACCAACTTTGAGCTTGATATCTCAAAAACTGACAAAGGTATGGCAGTTTTCAGCTCAAAATCCCACAGTTAGACTAATACAGTCTTACTGTGGGATATTCTCCCATAAGTATGATTATGAGGTGTAAAACAGATGGGGGAGCTTGTGTATAATTAAATACCCCATGGTTTGGTCAATACTGGTGCCCTGTACAGGCTCTTTAAAGCATTCTACATGTCATACATGTCAGAAGAGGGCTATGTGGTCCCCAGATGAAGATTTTCACCCTGTATTGGTGAAAACTGCCCAGATGTGGTTTCAAATCCAAATCTGAGCCCAATTCAGATCATACAGGCACTATGAAAACCACAAGCCAGTAATTGGAAGTGAAAATTCTTCACTTTCTCTACGTGGAAAGGTCTACAAGCCTTTTCCACCCAATTTTAGGATAAAAAGGGACCTTTTCTCCACCAGAATAGGTTTTCCTCATCCTGCTCTTGAACTACTACATAGTAAGACTGTCAAAAAAAGCTATAATCTTGGAAAATAACCAGGTTATACTATAAACTTTGGTATTGTAGACTTTATCATTGTAACCCAACAGGTAAAGCTGTACCCAGGGCTTTCAACAGCGCTTGCCACCACTAATAATCATTAGTAAAGCCCTTTTATTTTTATTAAAACCTATTTTTAACATTATTATCCATGTCAAAGTCATAGCTTAGGCTGTGGATACTTATTATTATCACCTCTTCATAGACTCAGCCTACCATTTTGGGGGCCTAGCCATATTTTTTAACCTTCTTTGGACCTCATTAGTCAGTTTTTTCCCTTATTTTCTTAATTCTGAGATTTGTTTCTTTTCTTAGTGTGAAATTTGTTTCAAATAAATATAATATACATCTTATATTTATTTTTAAAGTGGTATATGACTATATAACACTAAAGCTTCCTATTTTTATTGCATTGTTGTGTGGTTGATTATAATTTAATCACCACAAAACTCTTATTTTTGGTATGTTTTGCATATTTAAACACTTTAACCAATTGACATAGTCCTTTTCTTAGTTAAATAAGGACACCTCTTACTGTAAAGCCAACAGTTGAGGCATGGTTGGGTACATTGTCAATTTCAATTACCCTCTTACATAACCACTTTTTCAGATTATACTTGCTAATTACAAGTTAATCTGTGAGATACTGGTATACAAACAGTGTGCAAGATATCTGTAAGCTGTATTTCTGATGTGGAATTGTTAATTCAATTACACTGTCATAATACAAGGGCATAATATAGACATATATTTCCTAGAGGCCATTCATAGACGTGCAAACAACATTTCAACAAGTATTAACTGACAATAAGCCCTCTTTTTCCTGTCTGATTCAGTGGAAGAAAACTACATCCCACTAGAGACCCAGTCACACCCTCATAACCAGAGGGAAGCAAGGGAAAAGGAAAGAGGCACAGTGAAGGCCTTATAACAGCTAAAAAGTGGACACCTATTGCCACTCAGAGGAATAGAAAACCACAAAACTCTGCATCAATACAAGGTAAACCAACCTTAACAACTTGTACAGGGAAGATTACAGTCATTAACCCAGTTGTAACCTCTAAAGGTAAATTGCCAAAAGCAGCAGACAACAAATTTGTACAGGGAACAGTCAAAGGTAAATACCCTAAGAACATAAAGTTTTTTACTTCATGGAAACAATGATATGTCACCTGTACACCTCAGAGACCTTGGTTTCCAAAGGCACCAGCCAGAGGAAAGAGAAGGCTTGTCCAGAACCAGAAGACCTGGAAGAGGACACTCTGAACACAGTGGTGGATGGAAAGACATTGAGGGAAATCATACCCACCCTACCATTCACATTCCAATTCAACAGAAGCCTCAAACCAGAGGACTGGAAGGATATGGATCAAGCTCTTCAGCTCCACCAACTCCTCAAAGAACTTTTTCAATGGAGCATGGACAACAAGAGGTTCAACCTGGAATCCCACTGGGCAGGACTTGGAGGAAGTTTCCAGAAGATCTGTATCAAAGAGATAGACTTCAGAGACCTTATGGTAATCACCAAAGGTTGGAATCCCACCAGGCAGTTCAGACTCCTGGTGGTGAGGGAAAGCAGTATAAGGGAGCATCAAGTCACTATCCAAGCTATAGAAGAAAACTGACCCAGAAAGGGCATACTCAGATTCCTTCAGGCTCACAAGGAGTAGACAAAGCCAGCTCTCCAGTAGCTTCACACCATTCAGGAACCAACAGATCAGTGGCCAAGAGTCACCATTCTTCACAATGCCAGGAAGTTTCCAGGAGAAGACAAGGATACAAGGGCAAAAACAAGACCACCTTCAACCAAACGAAGAGAGAGTAAGACCCAATGATCTAAAAGCTGTTGGATTTGGTGAAAGAAGTGCACAAGAGCCAGAAGTAGTTGTACATAACTCTAGAATCAGTAGTCCTATTAATAGAAATATTACCCCCACTCAGATTGAACATAATGTTGTCACACCTGAGAGTAACTTCAACAATGATTCACTGTGGTTACAAATGTCCCGATTTGCTGAGAAAACTCAAAAGCAGTTTTCAGAACTTGAAGCAAGCCATGAAAGGATGAAAACATTAACAGCCTCCATGGAAAAAATTGTTGAAGCTCTTCAAGAAGGACATTCTCAATTGAGCAAAGCCTCTGAAGAAGCTAACAAAAGAATGAATCTAGTCTTTGAAGAACAACACCACAGAAAAAGGGACAGGGATTTTCTGGATCAATACATAAACAAACTGTTTAAAGTCTACCATAACATGAAGCCCAACCACAAGGCCCTGTTATGGATAATCCATATCACCAAGGGGAAATCAAACCAGATACCATGTTAATGAATAAGACAAGATCTCCATATCAATACCAGGATGGAGATAAAATGTCTTATTCTGAGAAGGAAGCCTTAAAACAGCTTCATGAGGCCTCAGGCTGGCCCAAATTCTCTGGTAAAGGAGAATATGATCATATGGAACTCATAGATTATATTGATGGACTCTTCATTGATGTACCAAGAATACAAGAATACTGTATTACTGCTAGAATTAATAAAGAACTTAAAGGAAATGCTAGTATTTTGTACATAGAAATGAAAGAAATCCATGGAAGGAAAAGCTGGCCATTGTGGAAGAGTAAAATCATCCAAAAGTACAGCAATGGTACTTGGATATGGAAAAAAGACAAGTATTCATTGGACAAAGATCCATATGAATGGTATCTTAGACAGTCTAAAAGACTTAAAGCCATTGATTCTCAAATGAACATTCAGATGAGGAATCACAAACCTCTGACACAAATGCCAGGAGAACTAGAGCATGCAGTAAAATGCAGATTCCAGCAAAATTGCACTTTAGATGACATTGTGAATAACTTACAAGATGTAAGGAAAAGAACTAATACAGGGAAATATTCCCCATACAAAAACAGTGGTTTCAAAGAGAAACAACCTTCCAGGGTGTAGTTCAAAGACAAACCCAGAGAAAGAGTGGCAGAAGTGACTAAGAAGAGAAATTCTTGTCAAAAGTGTGGTTCAACAGACCACTATGCCAACAACTGTCCAAAGGCAAAGAAAAAAAAGTCTATGCCATTGAGAAAGTCCCAGAGGATTCTGCATCAGACTCTATGGGAGATGCAATCAGAGAACAATCTGATGACGAGCAAGACCCAAGAGAGGAATTTCTAGTGTAATACCAAGAGGAAACCCAGCTAGAAAACCAGGACATACAGTTGGAAGCAGGCATGCTACAAGACACTTCCAATAAGAACTTGTGCCAGCATACACAGGATGCACAGACATTCCTGGTCACACCAACCAAAGGAATGGCATACATACATAGGACAGCCAAAAAATGAGTGTTTGCATTGACAATGCTCAAAACACACTGATCATTGACAGTGGGGCACACTGCTCCATAGTAGCCAGAAATTATCTGGACAACCACTTCCCAAATTGGGAAAAACAGCCCTTGCCAACCAAGGCAAAGAGCTTCAAAAGTGCTTCAGGGAAGATGACATCCCTTGGGACAATTATCAAAGAGATAATTATAACCCACAGGAAGGGTAATATCACACTGAACCCAGAGTTTGTAGTGCTTGATGATGCCCACATCCAAGGGTTCTTACTGGGGACAGATTACCAGAGGATGTATGGCATTGATATTTACAATAGTAAAACCAGACATATTACCATTGGTACCAACAAAGAAAAGAAATTTTCACTTGATATATACCAAATATCTGCCCAGGATCCACCAGAAGGGCTACTTAATGAATTCAGAGAGGGCCAGTTCAGCACTACCCTCACCAGTAAACAGAACTAAGTTTGCTGAAGATTTTGAGAAAGAATAGACCATAATCTGCCATTGGTGAGGAACCATTAGGCAGAATCAGAGGCCATGATATAGAAATATATCTGGATGTGAAAAGACCTAATCCACCCATGCTCAGAAGACCTCTATATCGAGAAAGTCTGGAAGCTAGGAAGGAAATTGAGAAACACATCAATGAGCTCCTAGAAATGGATGTTTTAAAAAAGATAGGACATAATGAAATAGTGGAAATCACCACTACTGTCCTTATCACCTGGCATGATGGCAAATCTAGGTTGTGTGGAAACTTCAGAGCTCTGAATAGCTACACAAAAGCTGACAGGTACACTATACCAAGGATACCTCATGCCCTAGAAAAACTGGCAAAAGCCAAATATATAACCAAGATGGATTGTATGAAAGGCTTCCAACATAATGGAGTTAAACCAAACTCCATCAAGCTACTCAGAATCATATGCCATATGGGCATATATGAGGACACCAGAATTCCATTTGGCATCAAGAATGCACCAGCTGTGAGCCTTAGAGGTATCTTCATATACCCGAAAGACCACAAATAACAAAATAAGACATAAATATAAATAAAATAAATTTATTTACATTATCAAAATAAAAATTAAAATATAAATACAAATTTATATACGAAAATAAAAAATTAATGATAATTTAAAATAAAACTTCCATTAAATCTTAAAAATTGTGAAATTACATTTTTACTTGAAAAATTAAGTAAAAATGAATTTTCAATAAAATTATTGAAATTAAAATATTTTTGGTATATAGTTACATAAGATATATTATAGCTTTTTATCCAATAAATAAACTTAAGAAAATTATTTCACCATTGGATTCCTCATAAAAAATAAGGTGGGGACACCTCTGGGTAAAATTTCTGTAACTCAACTCTAAATAAGCTTAAATTAAGTTTTTAGTGTTTTCTGTACAAAAGTGGAAAATGCTCAAAACCTTAGTTTAATTCACACAACATGTGGTGTTAACCATCAATTTTTGTGTTAAAATAGAGGTGTTGTGTTTAGCTTAGAAGTTATGAGGAATTGAAATGTCAAAATGTCCGCATGTATTACATAAGTGAACTGTAATTTACATATGAGGTATCAATTATTACAGTTGTGTATTATAAAACTCAATTGATTTGTATGTATAAATTACAAGTGTATTACATGATGAGGAATTAAAGAAAAAATGAATTGGAAAGATTGATTCTGGGGGGAAAAGGTACTCTAGCTCCAAGAGGGAGCCAGACCCCCAAAATCCTTGCTTACAGGCATGGGATGTCAAATTCCATGCAAAAGTTCATCGCTTTTGGCCTGGAATTGTGTCACAGGGTCTGTGACTCAATTGATGAGGAGTTTTTGATAAAAACCAGGGCAGTTTTAACTGTTGCCAAGAGGGTAAAGCTACCCCTAAGTTAAAACAGTTTTAGCTGGTCTCCATGTCTCTTACAAAGATTCTGACTTGTTTTAAAGGCTCTAGACCAGGTATTACAATAGTAATGGCTGATTTAAGGGTCTAAAATGGCTAAAACCAGCCCTTTTTTGGTCTAAACCAGGGTTCAATGATGCCATAATTGGATTTTATGTTGTCAGAGTGTTTTCCACGACTGAAAAGAGTAAATTTTACTTTTTGAGTAAGAAAATTGATGGCTATAAAAGAATGTCTTCTTTGCCCCACTTTTCTCTTCATGTGAGAATCTTTTCCTTTTATAATTAGTTTAAACACTGTTAAACCAAGCAATAAAATATTCCAACCACCCTTTTCAAATCATGTTAAACCTTTTGAACATGTGATAAAATCATTATAATCATTGTTTGCTACTATTATAATCATTTTTACCCCTTGAACCACCCCATAAGTGAATTAAAGCATCTTTCATCACTGTTAACCTTGTCACTTTTTTTCCAAATTCACTATGGTCACTTTTGGGTGTGTTTTCTCTTTAAATATATTTTTAAAGACTTTGAACTTGAATTAATTGCTTGTAGTTCTTTGCTCAATTAATTCCAATTGAAATTGCTCTTGAAGAAATTTCTTTTCTAGCCTTAAATATTTCTGGTAGAGTATTTTTAGATAAATTTATTGTTGGTAAAACAATAAATCTTTATAATATTATTGTTTTATACTTATAAATTTAAAAACAGTGAAATTGGTGTTTTTTCTCTTAAAAATACTATTTTATACTATTCTTAATCATTTCTTACCCTATACAAATTTTGAGGACAGGATAAGTACTTGATTTTTAATCAAATTTTCATATCCAAACCTTACATTTGGGGGCTCAGCGGTGATATTTTACCTGTGACATAGTTTTTTACTCTTTCGAATCTTTTTTTATTATATTGAAAAATTTAAAAACATATAAAAAATACTTATAATTTAAAAAATCCATAAAAAATAATCTTTTTTTCATATTATAGGTGAGGCTTTATTTTTTCATTTCTCTCTTGAAAAAATTTTTCTTACTTAATAAATTGGATTTTTCATTAATTTTAGTGTCTGAAAATGTGGTAAGACAAGAAAATATTGAAACAGCCTCAACAGTAAAAGCATTATTCCTGCAAGTACTGTGAATTCTGACCATAATAGTACAGTTATTATGACTCAGAATAATCAACCAGAACCAATTTCTTCTGAATTAATTAACTTGGATACAAGTAATACCCTTCAGAAGGCTAAGAATTTGGAAAATAGTAAGTTTTCTGACATAAAATCCCTATTTTAAGCTTTTAATCATAAAATATGCCTTCAACCAGATCAGGAGCCAGCTATAAACCTTCAAGCAGCTCCTAAAAAGGTCATAGACATGATTATGGCAGAAGCCAATCAGTTACAGAAGGACAAGGGTCAGTTGATGACCTCCAAGCTAATAAGTTATGTCATTTTGAAGCTGATGATACTGTTTTACCTTCAAACAGAGCGGACACTGCCACATGAAGCCTCAGTGAACTTTTACAAAGAAATCCAGAAGGCTTACAACAATGCATTTCAGCACAAAGAGTACCAGATACTTGCAGATCTGTGGAAAAACTGCATTAATTCTTAACTGACTGTGAGAAAATTCCTGGGCCATCCCAACAATTGCAAGTTATTCAATGGGTGGCATCCATCGATGGAAAAGAATAAAATGATGCTTTTAAAAGCAGAATGGAGGAAAAACAACCCTCCACCACCCAAGAAAGTGCCAAAAACAGCCCCAGTAGCCAGCAGCAGCAATTCCAACATGAAAAAGTAGCAACAAGCTCAAAACAAGGGCAAAGGCAAGGCACCAGCCACAAAACCCTACACACAGGGTTACAGGATCCAAAAGATTCAGCAGGATGCCATGGAAAATGTATTTCATATGGCCAGAACAATGATGGAATTACAGAAAAAGGAGGAAGCCAGATTAAAATATCAGAAATGATTTCTAATATCTTTGATTCTATCCTAGAGCTGTATGAAGCTATAAATGATGTAAAAACTCATGTTTCTGATTAAAATTCATCCATTTGTAACAATCTTAAAACAAACAAGTTAAGTCTGAGCCAAATCAATGAAACAATTATGTGTTTTGAGAAGGTCTCAAGAGCAATTAAAGCTTCTAATAATGAGAATTCTTTTGGAAATAAGATAAATGAACAATCTGCCATTATTAAAGAATCAACAGACAAATATTCTAAATTCAATATTTATGACATAATTGAAACAAAAAAAAACAAGCCATAAGTACTATCAAAGAGGAGAAGAAAAGTGTTATTGAGAATATTTCAAAAGAATTTACTGAAGTAAAGACATATAAAATTGCCTTGAAAAAGTGTTTTGACACCTCACAAGAGGAAATATCAAAATTAACAATGAAGTTGAATCAGATAACCTCTGATAATACTAGACAAACAGAACTATGGAAAGAATCAACACAAAAAGAAGATAATCATAAAACTAATGTAATAAATTAAAACAAAGTTTACAACATGAATTCAGAAATTCCCAAAGGTGTAACAATGGTAAAATGCATGATACTGAACAATTACTTCACACCTTACCAAGAATGTCTACATCTTTGAATCAGAATGAGGGCACAAGAATTACAAATCCACAAGTATTGGAGGTTTAAAACTCACAGCTAAAAAATGAATTTTCCACTTCTTTTCGTAACTTGGAACCATCAATGGGCCAAGCACTCCTGAAAGAAGTACCAAAACTTAAAGAATTGCCTCACTTCAGTGGTGAAGGAGAATATGACCATATGGAATTCATCAGAGGTATTGACATGATCAAAGAAGATTTTTGATTACCAGAAAGATTGGTAACAGCAAGATTTAACACCTTTTTTATCAGATCAGCTCACAGATGGTATATCAAATTAAGACAAGCACATGGACACAAAAGTTGGACTTGGTGGAAAACCCAAATTATCAATAAATGGGCCAATGATGCTTGGAGGTTTAAAGTGGAAACAGCCTTTGAATCTGCCAAATTTAATGCTGATAAAGACAAAGCTTTACCATGATTTTTCCAACAAAAAGACAGATTAACAGCATTGTATCCTGACATGTCAGAATTTATGATCCATAGAAATATTCTGAGACAATGTGGAGGTGACTTAGAGCATGCTGTCAAAAGCAGGACTACTGAACAATCTTCAGCAGAAGATATTATTAATATATTAGAAGAAGTAACCACCAGAACCAGAATTGGTTCTAGTAGGGTGAATCTCAAAACAAGGTTTAATACAAATCAGAGAGATTCTGTGGACAAAAATTCCAAAGAAAATTCTAATAATGTTAAGTATAAATATGCAGATATAATCAGAAAGTGCCATATTTTCCAAAGCACTACCCACTGAGCCAATACATGTCCAAAGAGGGGGAAAATCAATGAAATTGACATTGAAAAAGAACCTGATGTTGACAAAAAGGATAATATAATCAACAAAAATTCAGATGATAAGTCATCAATATTTTCTGAATCTTCAAGAGATATAGAAAATATCAATGCCACTTCTGACATCATGGAATCTTATTCCCACTTGCCACAATTAAGCAATGGTAAACTTGATTTGTCAAAAATTCAAGATTCACAACTTATGAAAGCTAAACCAAACAGGGGAAAAGGTTATACAGCTGGTAACTCCTGTATAACAGAAGTGGTAATTGACAACAAACCCACTAAATGTTTACTTGACCCACGAGCCTTCTGCTCTTGTGTTGGCAAATCTTTTCTTAAGAGTTGTGTTCCAAATTCTGAAGATCAATTGTTACCAATTGATGGCATAAAATTCAATAGTGCAAGTAATCCAATGAAAGAATTGGGAATCTTTGAGACCAATGTCATATTCCGACATATTAATGGAAATCTAAGAATTGTTGTTGAATTTTTTGTTATGGAAAATTGTTCTAGTAACAATTTTATATTAGGAAATGACTATTTGATCATGTATGGAATAGACTTACATAAAAACAAAGACAGATAATTTAATATTGGAGACAATAAGCTTCAAAAATTTTCCCTTTTACCATTCAAAAAACAAATTACAGTAATTAAAGTAGCACCAGTCAACTTGAAGTTGGAAAGATTGAAATCTGAACAGTTAAATGAAGCTGAAATAAGCCTTCATCTGACTGATAATCAGGAAAATGAACTTTATTCCCTTTTATATGACCACAGAGAAGCATTTGAATCAGACAAAGAACCTTTGGGGGCAGATATTGGTCATGAAGTTGAGATCATCCTTAATATTGAGAGACCTTATCCACCACTATTAAGAAGACCTGCATATCCAGCAAGTCCTAAATCAAGAGAAGCTCTGGAAATTCATATTAAAAAACTTCCAGACCTTGGTGTAATAAGAAAGATTGGCCATAATGAGGAAGTAGAAATACCTACACCAGTAATTTTGCATGGCATAATGGAAAATCTAGAATGGTTGGGGATTTTAGAGCTCTGAATACTTACACTGTTCCAGACAGGTACCCAATACCAAAAATCCAAATTTCCCTTACGCAGATATATCAAGCAATGTATATAACCACTATGGATGCCCTTAAGGGATTTCACCAGAATGTAGTGACACCAAGGGCAAGAAAATACTTGAGAGTTATTGTTCATTGTGGAGTATATGAATATTTAGGGATGACTTTTGGTATCAATAATGCACCTTCACACTTCCAAAGAATGATAAATGAAATCTTCCCTGAAGAACTTTCAGAAGGATGGTTAATCATTTACATTGATGACATTATTGTCTGTTCCAAAACTTGGGAAGAACATATATACAGATTATCCAGAGTTTTGACAAAACTCCAATCTGTCAACATGAAAATTTCTTTAAAGAAATGCCATTTTGGATTTAAAGAACTTAAAGAACTGGGACATTTAGTATCTGGTTTATCCCTTGGAATTGACAAAAACAAGGTTGCAGAAGTATTTCTGAAAGCCATGCCTAAGAACAAGAAAACAATTCAGTCATTTTTGAGGTTTGCAGGATATTACAAGAAACATATTAAAGATTTTTCATCCATAGCAAGACCTCTTTATAAATTATGTGACAAAGACACAGTATTTGAAATGAATGTTGACAGAGTCAAAGCCTTTGAGCCTTTGAGACAAGCCTTGACCACTGCTCCACTCTTACTGATGCCAGAATTCAAGTTTTATATTGATGCATCAGCAGATGAGCTTGGTGCTGCACTTAACCAAGTTCAGATTATCAATGACAAACCTGTGGAAGGACCCATATGCTTCATATCCAGGCAAAACTGAAGCCAGATATGGAGCCAGTCAAATGGAGTGCTTATGCCTTGTCTGGGCCTTGGAAAAGCTAAATTACTCTCTGGAAGGATGTGTTTTTGAAGTAATAACAGATTGTACTGCGGTTAAGTCACTTTTAAACATGAAGACTCCTAACAGGCATATGCTCAGATGGAAAATATCCATACAAGAGTATAGGGGAAATATGACCATTGTTCATAAAGATGAATATTCATAAAAATGCAGATGGACTAAGCAGATGGCCATTACCAAATAATATTGATAATCCTGCTTATGATCTAGAGGAAGCTTCCCCACGAATCCCCATAGAAGGAATCAGTGTTACAGACCTGAACACCACTTTCTTTGAGGAGGTAAGAAGAAGTTATACTCAGGATAAAAATTGTATCATTTTATGCAAATTACTTACTAAGGACTGTAAAGAAAATTCTTTGATACATGCCTTAGATGAGATATGGAGAAAATCATATGATGAAGGAATATTCCACTTACTGGATGGTATAATTTACCACAGAACTAAGCATACATTGTGGGAACTCCTCTTGTGTGGGATAAAATGAGGCAGTACCTGGAAGGGGAAATTACAAGAAAACAGTTTTGAATTTCTGTTCAAGCTTGTAACCCTTGCTCTGCTCGTGTGCTAGAATAATCTAGACTGCCCTTCCTGAAAAATGCTGAATTATCTTAACTTGAGCTCACAATCAATTTATTTATTGATGGTGGCTAATTCAGAAAAGTGTATTCAACAGACTCTGTCAGACTTTGCTTGTTCTCAAAAATATTTATTTAACCTTTTAAATATAACACTATCTAATTAACCAAAAGAAATAAAGCTATCACAAACCACACAAAATACTACTACAACAATAATTCAAAACAATCTGGAGACACTAGACTAATAATAATACTGAACAAACAATCAAACACTTTTTTTATATGGTTAATGATTTATTATGTATTTATATAATGAAATTCTAATATGACCAGACTAATTATTAGCCACTCTTTAATAATTTAATTTGATAATAATTCTTTCTTTTTTTAATAAGAATAACACTATTGTATTCTTATAATAGGTTTTTTTTTTCCTTTATAATTAGTAAAATGTCCTTGTAGTGATCAAAGTATGACTTTATGAAATTAAATAATAATATTAACTCCTTAAAAAATAACTAAATGACCCTTCTTTTCCTTCTTCAAAGCTTTGATTGCTTATAATAAGGTAAAATCCTTTTTTTTTAAAACACTATTTTATTTAATTTAAGCTTATAAGACTATTATGTAAAGCCTTTTTATCCTTTATGTAATCAAATTATATTATAAAGTTTTTCTTTTTTATAATACTTTTTTTTATAAGACTGCTTCTTTATTTTAAGAATTTTTCTTTTTTTTATAAGACTATTATATAAGGCCTTTTTATCCTTTATATAATAAAATTATATTATAAAGCTCTTCTTTTTTTATAAGACTTTTGTTTATTTTCTTTTTATAAGACTATTATATAAGGCCTTTTTATCCTTTATATAATAGAATTATATATTTGAAGACTAGTTAACCTGATAGTCAGGGATGAATTTAAATCCACTTTCCACTTTTGGGGGGATAAAAGACATGAGGGAAAGAGGAAGAATTTGGGGAGAGAGGCCCTCTATTTATAATTTTTGGGCTCTCCATGAGAGGTGTTCAAAAAGAGGGACTTAGAATTTTTCAGTTTCTTTTGGCTGGGAAAATTCTTTTCTGGTGGTCCCACCTAAATGATGTCATTTATGTAAATCATTGCATCATTTGTTTGGTTGATGATGTCATTTGTTGGGTTGCTTACTAATTTGAGATATTTTTGCTGGTGCTTATTTGAGCTTTATTACTAATCTTAGACTTGCTGACTAATCCTCCATGGTACCTGTATCCCTTAACTCCCTAAGTATTACTAATCAAGTAATCTGATTACTAATGCTTTCTTAACTCCTTCCTGCTTATGTAATCTGTTTATGTATTCTCCTTCTGCTGTCTTGAATTTAGAATTTTTGATTTTTTTGAAGCCAATTTGTGGGTTGAAACCTAATCTTATTTTAGGGTTAGGTTTCAGGTATTTTCCAAACTTTAAAAGGATTTTCCAAAATTTTGACATTTTTAATTAATTTTTTAATTAATTTTTTTTTTTTTTTTTTTTTTTTAATTAATTTTTTTTACTTTATTTCTTCAATGTGGCTTGAACCAATGACATGGCCATTTTCCTTGACACAAGGCATCACCTTACCAACTGGGACAAAGATCCTTTTCTTTTTGTTTCCAACAGAAGCTACCCATAGAGGTGCTTCTACTTTTCACTCCCCTCAAAAAAATTTTATTAAGCTGATATGGTATGGCATACCACATCCCCCTCTCCATTTAATGCTGTCCCCAGCATTCATTATCCAACTGAAGCTTAATGAAATTTTCCCTGTTTCTTCTTCTAAATCTTTTATGTTGATCTTGATTGATTATGGCAAGTATGCCATATTTTATTTTCACACCTTAATTATGTTGAGATTGTCTATTGATGGTTCTTTATATTGATTTTGAATCTCCCTGCTTTTATACCTGATTTAATGTCTGATTTTATTATTCTTCTTGTTTTATATAATAGAAAACATGAGATAAATGCTAATAAAACTATTGAATAGCTGAATATTTCCCACTACTCCCCCAAAACTTGACATCATAAGGAGTGATGAAAAGAAATAAGTACCACCCCTTATTTTTATAAGATTTTTTTTTTTTTTTTTTTTTTTTTTTTTTTTTTTTTCTGTTCCAATACCATGATTACTTCTTGAGGGCAATTTCCCTCTCCATTTAATAAATTCCTTCTGATTAACTGTTTCCACCATAATTTCCCATAAAGTAAGAAATAAAAATAATTTGGTACAATTTAAGGTCTTTTCCAGGACCTCTGCTTTTGTTCTGATCTTATAATTATAGTGAAATATCTTTATGAGGCAGTTTAAGGTCATACTCAGGACCTTGGATTGAATTATTAAGGTTTCTTGATAAAAAATAAATAAATATAAGATGGTTTGGACAGTTTAAGGTCTTGTCTAGGACCTTTGATAAAGTATATATATAAAAAAAATGATTTGGACAGTTTAAGGTCTTGTCTAGGACCTTTGATAAAGTATATATATAAAAAAAATGATTTGGACAGTTTAAGGTCTTGTCTAGGACCTTTGTTTTTTATGATTATTAAAATACACTAAGACTACACTGATAAAAGGAGAAATAACCCAATACACAAACCAACTTCCCAAACCAGTTAAGATAAAAAACTAAATCAATTGTGTATATTTACATTACATATATAAAGAATATGCAATGAAACTGAAATAAAACCATTTCCATTAAATATGGATTATATGGGTGAGGGTCCAACCCCTCTCCATTTTTTTTATTCTTTTATTCTATTTTTTATTTATTTATTATTATTTCTTTTTTATAACACTACCATAAAATTGAAGAGTAATTTCATTCTTCTACAGAAAAATAATGAAATAATAATAAAAACACAAGCCAAATTTGACTTTAATGTATATTATTACTGTATATATAATAGCTATAGATTGATAAGATTGAGGGGAATATTCCCCTCTCCATTTTTTTTTTAATAAATAATGAACAAGTGGAGAATACTAATTAAATGTTGAATTTAATAGAAATTAATATAAATTTAGCCTTTTAAAGTCTTACTAAGGACTTATCATTTTATTTATGTGATTGTATTACTTTTATTGATTAATTTTATATGTAAATGCTACATCTGATGTAGCTTTACCATTTTTAATATTTTCTTTTGATTATACTGTTGAGAATTAAATAAATTAATATTTGAATATATATATATAAATAATATATATATTTTATTTATTGATTAATAATTTCATATGTATATTTTGCTGTACCCAATAAAGAAATGAAAAATAAATTCAAATTTATATTTTTCAAACAATTCTTATTTTGTTTTATTTCTTTATGATTGAAAATAAGTTGGATCATATATTTAGTTATTTATTTTATTTTATTTTATTATATATATATTTTTTTTTTTTTTTTTTTTTTTTTTTTTTTTTTTTTTTATTATATTATTATAATATTATTTATTATTTTTTTTTATTCTTTTAATTATAATTATTATATTAATTCTTTTTTTTTATGGTAATCTTATGTACCAATAATACATAAAATATTAAAAAAAATAACAAAATTATTATTCATTTACATATGCAACGTAGCATATGTAAAAAAAAACCCTGTAACAGGTCGCGCGGCTGCTACGCAGCAGCTGCGTGGTTTTCGTCATCGTATTACTTATCGACGATGTTTGGACTCGCGCCTGTCCAAAACCCACTTCTAATTTTTATTTATTTATTTATTTATTTATTTGTTTATTTATTATTATTTTTTATTTTACGTTATTGTCCGTCACCCTTATTTTGTGGCGTCGTATTATTTATTCCTGATTGTCATCGTGGGTTTTCTCTTGCTTATTTCTTTTATTTCGTCATAGATTGATCAGCTAGGAGAACTGGCCGCTGTCATATCGTATCGTCATAATTCTATGTACGTCTCTCTCTCTCTTTCTATTTTATTTGTTTGTTACCTTACTAATGTTTCTTCTTCTTTTTTTTTTAGTTGATGTTTCTTGTTAATCGCACTAAACTTGCCGCCCTGATTTTCATTGATGGGTTTCTTCGTGAGCACCCTTTTTTTTTTTTTATTATTATATTTTTTTTTAATTAATTACGTTTAATACTAATGTCGTGTTTTTCTTATTATTATTTTATTTTATTTGGTCTGCTGTCTCTTAGATTCACAAACCTACATCCGGCCCATCAGAAGGAATTGGCCGACTTTTAGGTAACCATTTCTTCCTACCACACTTCTGTCGATCCATCACCTTGCTTTATGACATCACGACTGACCCTTTTTTTTTCTCTTTTTTTTTTAAATACCCGCCGTGCTTTTTTTTTTTTTTTTTTTTTCTTTACCGGTTTGATTCCTTAGTGATTCTTTTAGAATGTCCTTTTCGCTCGAAGTTCGCCCTAACGTGTCTGGTGAACAGAACATTGTCATACATTTTAATAACGTACGATATAGTTTTGCTTTACCGCTCCCGAGCGGCCCTTATTTTAATTTATACACTGTTTCCAGCAATTTCCTCCCTTTATCTTTTTATGAACCTTCATTAAACCCTAATCCACCCAATCCTCCTCCCAATAACGATAACGATTCGATTAATACTTCAATAAATAGTACGAATTCAAACAATGAATCGTTGTCTGTAGCTACAACCGTCCCAAATTTTCCTATTGATCCAAATCTTGGTTCTGATCCCGTCACTGCGATATCCCCGTTCTCCAATATGTTTTCCAATTCAAATGGTTCCTCTCACTCACCATTTATACCCAACGCTTCCGTCGGTTCCCCTACTATGCCCTCTTGGGTCCAATCAGAGATCCCAACCCCTCCTCTTCCTCCAACAATCGACGAGTTGAAAGTGGATTTTGGATATTATTTCTTCCTATTCGACACTGAAATGTCCCAACTTGGCGCCAATATGCAGTTATTCTTTGGTATGACTCCTCCCGCTTATGATACCTTCCGCGATGCTCACGAGATTATTCTTTCCTCCGTTCGTGCCATTGTATTATGGTACACTCATTTGGAGGAGTAAGTTTGTTTTTATTCATCTAATTTATTATTATTATTTTTATTATTTTTAATTATTTATCTTTGATTTAAATTTATTTATATTTATTAACTTTTTTTTTATTAAATTAGAATATTGATTCTAATCGCAGAACAACAGCCACCTTCTGAAGCTGTCTACTATCCGACGAATGGACCCTACGAGGAAATTTTCCATGCTGGCAGCTCTTAGGCTTATTATCAAACACCTCAAGCGCCGTTATTACTATTAATTTATTTATTTTATTTTATTATTATTTTTATATCATTATTCATAACTAAAAAAAAGTACATAAAAAGAATTCATGTAGACTAGGTTTGCAAGCGCTGAAACAAACGAATGCTCCTTTTTTTTTTTTACGCTCTTTGTACTATTACTAAAAAACTTTTTTTTTTTTTTTTTATAGTTAGTTATTTATATTTTATTATTATTATTTATTGATTTTATTATCCCTTCCTATTATTTTTTTATACTTGGGTATTTTATTTTATTTTTTTTTTGATGCTGCTGGAATCTATTCATGTGACTGTTTGCCCGGATCCATAAACTGCCCAACCTGTAAGAAAAAGAAACAGCCTTTAGGCTGTGGAGACCATTGCTAATTCGATTTAAGTAAATTTCAATAAAAAATAACTTTTAAGTTTTAAATGTAGGTTTAACTTTAAGTTTAAGCAGTTTAATGTCTTACTTAGGACTTTAAACTACTATTAATAATTTTAATTAATTAAATTTTCATTTATTTATTATTATTTTATTTTATTTTATTCTTTATTTTATTGATAAATTAATTTATTTGTTCTATATATATTATAATTAAAAAAAAATATTTTCTATTTACTTATTTTTTTTTTGATAAGTAAGCTTGAGAAAAAAAGGTAAAAAATAAATATATATATAAAAAAAATCAAATAATAAAAAAAACATTGTAAAAAAAATTATATATATAAAAAATTTATAATAATATAAAAAATAAATTACAGTGAGCAAAAAAAATATTTCTTAATATCATCATTATAATTTTTTATGTATGTATTTTTTTTTTTTTTTTTATTGATTGATCTTCTTATGAGACAGTGAATGAAAAGGAATAAATAATCAAAAATAAGAAATCAGGTACAAATACATTCAATAAGCTGCATATATATGGTAAAGGAACTTGAATTGCCCAGACATATAATAATACAAATATATATATATTTCTTTTTTTTTTTAATTTTTGATTATTTTTTTTTTTTTTTTTTTTTTTTTTTTTTTTCTATTTTTTTTTTTTTTTTTTATTTTATTTTATTGAAAGAAAATTAATAATACAAATAAATGGAGAATTTTAGGCCTCTTAGGAAGATTTACCCTTCCTTTGACCCTTAACTCTTCCTTTACTCTGTTTATTAATGTTATTTTTAAGCCTTTCTTCATTAGTAAAGAAAAAATTATTTATAAAAGAAGATATTTCTTCCCTCAAACTTCTTTTACTTAAAGAAACCTTTTTGTTCTTTTTATGGTTCATTTCCAAAGTGAGATTTATATTCATTTTAATATTTTTTATTAATTTTGAAGTATCATTTTGTCTTTTATGCTTGAATTTCCTCTTTTGCAACTTCTTTTTATTGCTACATATGGGAAATTCTGTAAATTGAGGTATCTGAGGTATTTTATCTTGTTCCTGATTGGTGGTTTCTTTCAAAAATTCTGTTATTTTCTTTAATATTTCTTCATCTGAAATATTATTGTCATTTATTTGTTTAATATTTTCAATTGTCAAATTCATGTCACTTTCTTCATGTAAATTTTCCTTCAGAGCTGGACTTGAAGCTCTAGTAACACTTTTTTCTTTATCTTCCAAGTTTCTTCCAAAAATTAATTCTTCCCAATTAGCTTCTTTTTCAGGTATTTGCTGATTGAACAAAGAATAATCATTAATTTCCATATTTTCCTCTTCATTATAGTCTGATAAGGCCAAATTGAATGCTTGATAGCCTTTTGCAGCTTCTTCATCTTTATTACTTTGACTTTCTGTCCATTTTAAGTCTGTTCCTTCCATTGGTTCATTTATGCCATTAATTTCCTTAATGCTGTCATTGACATAGCCCAATTTTGCTCTTGCAGCACTTTCCTCTTCTCTTTGATGATCATAGTAGTATCCCATATTATACTGTCTTTTTAATAACCTATCATATTCTTCCAAATCCAAATTTTCATGTCCCTTGTCTTCCTCTTCCAAGATATGACCCTTGTATTCTTCAATTCCTGATCTTGATGCTCTTAATTCCTTATTCTTTCCTTCTTCTTGAGGGTAATTCCTTAATCTTCTTACTATGTTGAAATAATCACAAAATTGTTGACCCAAAACAACATAATCAATTCTTGTTGCTGAAAATTTCAAATAAGAAGTTTCTCCAGCTGTGAGTGTTACCAAAACCTTTCCAGCAGTTTTATTTCTTAAAATATGATTCTTCCATATATGCATCTGAGTATTCTTGAGTCCTATACCCATTTCTTTTGCCATTTTTATGGGTATAATATTCAAAGGTGAAGTTTCATCCAAAATTGCCTTAATTGGTATTGTCTCATAGCCCAGCCTTATATAAGTGGTTGAAAAGTTTTTAAGGCTATGATCAATTCCAACATGATGATTTTCTGCAATTATATTTTCAGTTGAATCCTCCTCACTGGGCTTTTTCCCTTCTAAGTTACATATATTGAGATTAAAATTCTTGGCATCTCTTTTCTTCTTTCTCTTGATTTCTTCTTCAATAATTTCTTCTGATAAATCAATATTATTCAATTCCATATGGTCATTACTTATGTTGGCTTCAGATTGGGTTTCACTTGGTAATCCTTCTGACATTTTTATTTCTGGTTCCTTTTTCCTTGGTTCTTTTCCAGGTGTAATACTGTTGACTTGAAGGTTCATTTGATTATTTATCTCTTCTTCCTTGCTTAATTCTTCTTCTGAGGTTGGTTCTTTCTCTGAGGATTTAAAATCCCATTTAACTGAATCTTGATGATTCCTTTTTATTTTACTGACAATTTTGGAAATAAATACCTTGATTCTTGGTGAATTATTCATTTTTGGAGCACTGGGATGTTCTTCTTTTGAAATACTATCTTTTTGTTTCTTCTTCCAAATGGTACCCTGTTTGCTATATTTCTTGGAGATCTTTTTGAATAAACCTTTAGCCTTGGAGTCCTTTTTCTGTTCTAAACCCTTTTCTATGCTAGGATATTCTTCCATATTGGGTATGTTTCCAAATTTATCCTCTTTCTTCTTCTTCTTCTCCTGAACTTCCCCTGAGCTTATTTCTTCAAACCTTGATTCTTCATTATTATCTTGTACTTCCATTTTATCCACTTTTGCCATATTACACAACTCCATTCCCTTTGGTGGTTGTGCATGCCATCCTTTGCTTTCTGGTGAGCATATAGGTATGCATAATCTTCTTCCATCCAATTCTCTGAAACTTAAAATTTCACCCTGAGTCTGTGAGTGTTCAAGTCTAATACCATTGTCAGCCAAAAATGGTCTCCCAATAACAGTATGAACTGCCCCTCTGGCTACAAAGAAATGAATTTTTCTTTCATCACCAGATGGTAAAATAAGTAAAGTATTCTCAGATAAGCCAACAATTGCTGTACTATGTCCTCCAATTCCTTTCAACCTCATGTTCAGTGCTCTCATTGGTATTCCTGCTTTTATGGATTCAATTTCTGGTATTATACTCAATTCTGCTCCAGTATCTACTAATGCTTTTACTTTATGACCTTCCAATCCTATGGAAACTTCAATCATTCCAAGAGGACATGCATAATGCATTCTTTCTTCAATTATTATATCTTGCTGATTGCCTTCTTGATCTTCCACTTTCTCTTCATTATTGATTGACTTAAGAGACATCAAATATTTCTTTTCTCTATCAGGAAGGAATTTTAATTCATTCATGAACCTTGGTGATATGGTGAATATTTCTTCTAAAGTAAGATTTATTTTCTGATCCAAAACTTTGTTAATGACTTTTTCAACTATTGGTACTTCTTCTTTATCTTCTTTCTTTGGCTTGATAACTGCTCTACCTTCTTTAGGTGCCTTAATTATGGTTTTAATTTCATCCATAGGGCTCTTTTGTGGTGTTTTATTCTTAGATATGGCTCCTTCTTCCTCCTTATTAATCTCTGAAAGCCTTGGTGATTTATATCTTGTAGGTATAATTACTTTTTCTTCTTCCTGATCATCATTATCAATAAATCCACCTGGGATACTAGTCTTTTTCTTAAGTATTTCTTGAGGTTGAGTTACTTCTTTTTCAGGTAATGGCTGTGATTGAGCCTTAGCTCTATCTTCATTTTCTCTTCTTTGCTTGGTATTCCTTAACCCATAAGCATATCCTAGAGGTTCTCTTCCTGTTGATATTGATGGTGGTTGCCAATCTTCCCAATTGTCCATGGTAATAAAGGCAGTTGACTTTTCTTTCTTCTTTTGTTCCTCTTCTTTTGCTTTTTCTTCCAATTTCTTCTTCAATTCTTCTTGTTCCTTCTGAAATTCCCTTACCAATTGCTTTGGTGATAATTTCCCATCAGTTGGAATTCTTGCCCAATTAGGATATAAGTAATTGAACCCTTGTCTTATTACCCATTTCTTGTTTTGGTCTTCAATAAGCTCATTACATCTTCCTGTGGAGTGTCCTTCTTCTGAACAGTAATAACATCTAACAAATGGTTTTGGTGCATTTTGAGCTGGTGCATATGGCACATATCTTGATGATGCTGGTGGTAAGTTTTCTTTTGGTCTGAATCCTGAATTTTCAGCTTGAGGGTTAGCATAAGCTATTTTTTGTGGTTTAGCAATTTTACTTAATTCATCCAGTTGCTCCATAAACTGTTTAGAAACTTCTTTTTCTCTAGGTACTTCTTTATTAACCACTACTTGCTGTTCCTTGAGAGTTTTGGTAAGCTCCTTCATCTTTTTCAAAGCTTCCTGCATTCCTGGAAATAATTCTTCCTTGAATTTAACATTATTTTCCTTGGTTATTGATTCATTCTTTACTGTTTTAATTCTTGGGGATGATAGTCTTTTGGTGACTAATATTCTTGCTTCCAATTCTTGTTCAATATACTTCTTTAATATTCTCATAGGTGGTATGAGATACCCTCCATCTTCTGCTCTAACCATAACATTATCTTTAATCATTTCCTTGCTGATAGCACCTTTGATATCTGCAGAGAGACAATCAAATACATCCTCATGGAACATATTCTCTTGGGGAATATACTTGTATCTTAAAAGGCAAGTAATGATGGTTTCATATTCTCCAATAAACTTTTTATATTCTGATAAAGTACTAATTCCTCCTTCATCTTGTGTATCATTGAAAAGCTGAATAAGGGAATCTTTTCTATATCTTCTTTCTGGCTCAACTCTTCCCCATTTAGTTATAAGGTCTTTCTTCAGTTGTGTCCAATTACCTTCTTCATATCCTGGCATAGCTTCTATGGCATCACTAATTCTTGAGTCTGTTGTCCAAAATGCCATCTGCATTGCTAAATCTTCATCTGTTGCTCCTTCAGTTTGAGCAATTCTTTCAACCTTCTTAATAAACTTCTCTACTTCCTCTCCATTAAAATTGAGATTATAATCTTTTGCTTTAATTTTAACTACAGGCCTTTCCTGCTTTAACACTTGCTGCTGTAATGGACTTGGGTTATTAGGTGTAGAGACAAAAGCTCTTCTTGGAATATTGTTAATTCTTGGATTTGTTTCTGGAGTAGAGGTTGCTCTTGGTCCAGGTGTTGGTGATATTGGTGAATCTTCTGGTCTTATATGCCTTGGTAATGTTGATTCACTAGGGCTATTCCCTGGTGTATTTGGTATTGATTGCCTTCTTTTTCCTTTTTTAATGGTTTGACTTAACAAAAAATCTTGCATTTGCTTCATAAAGCTCTGTATTTTCACAGTTTGATCCTCTTCTCCATCTTCTTCTTCATACTGACCTTCCACAGTATCTTCAGGTAATGGTGGTAATTTTGATGTTGACTGTTGATCCATTTTTTCTACTTTGTATGTTTTGCCTTCAAATTTTGCTTCTTCCTGTTTTCTTTCTTTATACTCTTTGATTAGGTTAAAGAAGAATTCCTTTAACCTATCTTCTTCTTTTCTTCTTGTATTTGGTGTTGATATTAAATTACTCAAGCTTTCTTGTGATGTCTGTCCTGGTGAGTTTGATTTTAGTAGTAATTTGTAATGATAAGATTCAGATGATGATGATGATGAATGAGATTTTGATGATGATGACAATGGTTTATTTAGATGATTATATGATTCCAGGTTTAATAAATATATATATTTTGATATCAAGCTGAATTGAATCTGATGATATTCCTATCTGACAGCCACTGTTGGGACACCAGATGTGGGAACTCCTCTTGTGTGGGATAAAATGAGGCAGTACCTGGAAGGGGAAATTACAAGAAAACAGTTTTGAATTTCTGTTCAAGCTTGTAACCCTTGCTCTGCTCGTGTGCTAGAATAATCTAGACTGCCCTTCCTGAAAAATGCTGAATTATCTTAACTTGAGTTCACAATCAATTTATTTATTGATGGTGGCTAATTCAGAAAAGTGTATTCAACAGACTCTGTCAGACTTTGCTTGTTCTCAAAAATATTTATTTAACCTTTTAAATATAACACTATCTAATTAACCAAAAGAAATAAAGCTATCACAAACCACACAAAATACTACTACAACAATAATTCAAAACAATCTGGAGACACTAGACTAATAATAATACTGAACAAACAATCAAACACTTTTTTTATATGGTTAATGATTTATTATGTATTTATATAATGAAATTCTAATATGACCAGACTAATTATTAGCCACTCTTTAATAATTTAATTTGATAATAATTCTTTCTTTTTTTAATAAGAATAACACTATTGTATTCTTATAATAGGTTTTTTTTTTCCTTTATAATTAGTAAAATGTCCTTGTAGTGATCAAAGTATGACTTTATGAAATTAAATAATAATATTAACTCCTTAAAAAATAACTAAATGACCCTTCTTTTCCTTCTTCAAAGCTTTGATTGCTTATAATAAGGTAAAATCCTTTTTTTTAAAACACTATTTTATTTAATTTAAGCTTATAAGACTATTATGTAAAGCCTTTTTATCCTTTATGTAATCAAATTATATTATAAAGTTTTTCTTTTTTATAATACTTTTTTTTATAAGACTGCTTCTTTATTTTAAGAATTTTTCTTTTTTTTATAAGACTATTATATAAGGCCTTTTTATCCTTTATATAATAAAATTATATTATAAAGCTCTTCTTTTTTTATAAGACTTTTGTTTATTTTCTTTTTATAAGACTATTATATAAGGCCTTTTTATCCTTTATATAATAGAATTATATATTTGAAGACTAGTTAACCTGATAGTCAGGGATGAATTTAAATCCACTTTCCACTTTTGGGGGGATAAAAGACATGAGGGAAAGAGGAAGAATTTGGGGAGAGAGGCCCTCTATTTATAATTTTTGGGCTCTCCATGAGAGGTGTTCAAAAAGAGGGACTTAGAATTTTTCAGTTTCTTTTGGCTGGGAAAATTCTTTTCTGGTGGTCCCACCTAAATGATGTCATTTATGTAAATCATTGCATCATTTGTTTGGTTGATGATGTCATTTGTTGGGTTGCTTACTAATTTGAGATATTTTTGCTGGTGCTTATTTGAGCTTTATTACTAATCTTAGACTTGCTGACTAATCCTCCATGGTACCTGTATCCCTTAACTCCCTAAGTATTACTAATCAAGTAATCTGATTACTAATGCTTTCTTAACTCCTTCCTGCTTATGTAATCTGTTTATGTATTCTCCTTCTGCTGTCTTGAATTTAGAATTTTTGATTTTTTTGAAGCCAATTTGTGGGTTGAAACCTAATCTTATTTTAGGGTTAGGTTTCAGGTATTTTCCAAACTTTAAAAGGATTTTCCAAAATTTTGACATTTTTAATTAATTTTTTAATTAATTTTTTTTTTTTTTTTTTTTTTTTAATTAATTTTTTTTACTTTATTTCTTCAATGTGGCTTGAACCAATGACATGGCCATTTTCCTTGACACAAGGCATCACCTTACCAACTGGGACAAAGATCCTTTTCTTTTTGTTTCCAACAGAAGCTACCCATAGAGGTACTTCTACTTTTCACTCCCCTCAAAAAAATTTTATTAAGCTGATATGGTATGGCATACCACAACATGTGTCATAACAGTTGTGGACAGGTCCTTAATCAATCTTGTACTTAAAGAATTCCATGACAGCCCTTTCTCAGGACATCTGTCTGAGGACAGAACAAGAGAAAAAGAAACCTGCATATGGTGGCCAATGTGGCAGAAAGATGTTGCAGAGTATTGCAAAACCTGTGAAATATGTCAAAAAGCAAATAAATCCACTGGCAAAAGACTTGGAAATATGATCAAGATCCAAGAACCCAGCAGACCTTGGGAAATTTTCCATATGAATTGGGTAACTGGCCTTCCACCAGGGTGTGACAGAAGCTATAATGCTTTCCTAGTGATTGTTGACAGATTTAGTAAGACTCCAATCTTTCTACCATGTCACAAGGATGATACAGCCATGGATACAGCTCTTCTGATATGGAATAGAGTAATATCATGGACTGGCATATTCAAAAACATCATTAGTGAAAGAGATCCTAAATTCACCTCAGAATTATGAACAAATCTTCACCAACTATTTGGGACAAAATTATCCTTCTATGCAGCCTACCACCCACAAACTGATGGTCTGGCTGAAATAATGATCCAAACCTCGGAAGATATGGTCAGAGGATTTTGTGCATATGGCCTTGAATTCAAAGACTTTGATGAATTTTCCCATGATTGGTGTACTATTTTACCAGCACTAGAATTGGCATATAAGACATCCATTCATGCCAGTACCAATCAAACTCCTGCTATTCTAGAAAAAGGATGGAATCCCAAATTATGTCAAGATTCCTTGAGGAAAGATTTAGTTGAGATACACCCTACAGTTGTTAGCTTTAAAGGAATGCTAGAAAAAACCAGAAAGCATGAAATAAGGTGCATGGAAGACTCTTTTGCATATGATAAGGACAAATGGGACAAGTCACATGCCACTCCAGATTTCAAAGTGGGAGATTTAGGACTTGTATCCACCACTAACATCAATAAAGTAAAAGGATGTAAAAAGCTCAAAAAATCCTTTTAAGGACCTTTTGTTATTAAGGCACTCCATTGAGAAAATGCTGTTGAAGTGGAATTATCTGAAGAACTCAGCAATAAGCATCCTACATTTCCAGTGAGCTTGATAAAGCCATACTAATCTAGTGATGCTGAAAAACTTCCCTTGAGGAATAAAGCTTCCCAGGTTATACCTCCTATTGAACCATCAGGTATTGTAAAGATAACCAAAGCTTTCAAAGAAAGAAAGTTAAGAGCAAATAAAGTAAGGGAATACCTTGTTAGGTACAGTGACCCAGCTTGTGAAGATGAATGGTTAGCAGAAAAAGACATACCTAAAGCTACTAAACTTCCCAGAAGATTCAGAAACACTAAAAATAACAATATTACAAAGTAATATTCTTTTTTTAGGGGGAGGGAATGTGAGCCTTAGAGGTATTTTCATATACCCAAAAGACCACAAATAACAAAATAAGATACAAATATAAATAAAATAAATTTATTCACATTATCAAACTAAAAATTCAAATCTAAATACAAATTTATATACAAAAATAAAAATTTAATTATAGTTTAAAATAAAAATTACATTAAATTTTAAAAATTGTGAAATTGCATTTTTACTTGAAAAAATTAAGTAAAAATGAATTTTTAATAAAATTAATTAAATTAAAATATTCTTGGTAAAGAGTTACATAAAATATATTATAGCTTTTTATCCAATAAATAAACTTAAGAAAATTGTTTCACCATTGGATTCCTCATAAAAAATAAGGTGGGGTCACCTCTGGGTAAATTTCTGTAACTCAACTCTAAATAAGCTTAAATTAAGTTTTTAGTATGTTCTGTACAAAAGGTGAAAATCCTCAAAACCTTAAGTTAATTCCCACAACATGTGGTGTTAACCATTGATTTTTGTGTTAAAATTGAGGTGTTGTGTGTAGTTTAGAAGTTATGAGGAACTGAAGTATTTTCAATTGAAATGTCAAAATGTGCGCATGTATTACATAAGTGAACTGTAATTTACATATGAGGTATCCATTATTACAGTTTTGTTTTGTAAAACTCAATTGAATTGTATGTGTAAATTACAAGTGTCCTACATGATGAGGAATTAAAGAAAAAATAAGTTGGAAAGATTAATTCTGGGGGGGGGGGGAAAGGTACTCTAGCTCCAAGGGGGAGCCAGACCCCCAAGATCCGTGCTGACAGGCATGGGATGTCAAAATACATGCAAAAGCTCATCACTTTTGGCATGGAATCGAGTCACAGGGTCTGTGACTCAATTGATGAGGAGGTTTTGATACCAACCAGGGAATTTTTAACTGTTGCGAGGAGGGTAAAGCTACCCTTGAGTTGAAACAATCTTAGTAAAAACAGTCTTAACTGGTTTCTATGTCTCTTATACACATTCTGACGTGTTTTGAAGGCTCTAGACCATGTATTACTATAGTAATGGCTGATTTAAGGATATAAAATGGCTAAAACCAGCCCTTTTTTGGTCTAAACCAGGGTTCAATGATGCCATAATTGGTTTTTCTGTTGTCAGAGTGTTTTCCACGACTGACAAGAGTAGATTTATTTTTTGAGTAAGAAAATTGATGGCTATAAAAGAATGTCTTCTTTGCCCCACTTTTCTCTTCATGTGAGAATCTTTTCCTTTTATAATTAGTTTAAACACTGTTAAACCAATCAATAAAATATTCCAACCACCCTTTTTAAATCATTTTAAACATTTTAAACACGTGAGAAAATTATTATAATCATTTTTACCCCTTGAACCACCCCATAAGTGAATTAAAGCATCTTTCATCACTGTTAGCTTTGTCACTTTGTTTCCAAATTCACTCTGGTAACTTTTGGGCATGTTTTCTCTTTAAATATCATTTTAAAGAATTTGTTTTTTAATTAATCTCTTGCAGTTCTTTGCTCAATTAGCTCCAATTGAAATTTCTCTTGAAGAAATTTCTTTTGTAGCCTTAAATATCTCTTGTAGAGTATTTTTGGATAACGTTTTATTGTTGGTAAAACAATAAATCTTTATAATATTATTGTTTTATACTTATAAAGTTAAAAGAAATAAAATTGGTGTGTTTTCTCTTGAAAATACTTCTTCATACTATTTCTAATCATTTCTTACCTTATACAAATTTTGAGGACAGGAAAAGTAGTTGATTTTTAATCAAAGTTTCATATCCACACCTTACACCAGCCCACTTCCAAAGTATGATGGACACAATATTTCAAGAAGAAATATTGGAAGGTTGGATGGTAGTATATATTCATGACATCACTATATAATCAGAGACATGGGAGGATCATGTGCAGTACATAGACAGAGTGCTAAGTAAATGCACACCCATTACTCTGGAAATTTCACTTAAAAAGTGCAATTTTGGCCAACAAGAGTTACTAGCTCTAGGACATAAAGTCTCAGGTCTTAGTCTGGCCATAGACCAAAATAATGTAGCAGAAGTACTGTTAAAACCAATACCAAAGGACATCAAAGAGATGCAATCTTTCCTTGGATCTGCTAGCTACTACAGAAACCACATCAGAAATATTTCCCACATAGCTAGTAGTCTGTAAAAGGTATGTTCAAAAAATGTAGTTTTTGAAATTACGAAGGAAAGGAGGGATGAATATGAGAGGATAAAACATGAACTAAAAAATGCACCTGTGCTCATCTTGCCTGACTTCAAACTACCATTCAAGCTATACATAGATGCAGCATGTAGCCAAGGCTTAGGGGAAGCCCTTCACCATAGACAAATTGTGGATGGTGAACCAAGAGAGGGAGTAATATGCTACATCTCTGGGAAACTGAAACATCCAGAAGCCAGGTATGGGGCCACCCAGACTGAATGCCTATGCCTATTCTGGGCCCTGGAAAAACTCCACTATTACTTGGAGGGTGCAGTCTTTGAAGTCTACACAGACTGCACAGCCTTGAAGTCCTTACTGAACATGAAGATTACCAACAGACACATGTTGAGGTGGCAAATACCCATTCAAGAGTATAGGGGAAATATTATCATCATATACAAGGAATTTAAAAGCCATACCAATGCAGATGGCCTCAGAATATGGCCACTGGACAATGTCAAAAGAAATCCAGCTTATGACCCTGAAGTAGCAGCCAAAATCCCTATCCATTTCATGTAAGTAGATAGGAGGAAAAACTTCAGATTCTCTGAATGGGCACCAGAAAGTGGTAACCCAGACAGTGGAGACACTGATTCAGAAGGAACAGAAACCCCCATATTGAGAATAAGCTCCTCACAACTGCATAATGAAGTTTTCAGTGCAGTAATGAAGACATATTCCAAAAACAAACAGTGTAGCATAATGTTGCAACTCCTTCAACAGAAGTATAGGAGTCCAGAACTATAATCCCAGTTTGAGGAACCCTTGTTGAGTGACTATAAGGATAACAAGCTTTTCCTTATAGATGGCCTTCTCTACCATAGAGAGAAACACACAAGTGCACTCAAAGTAGCAGACAGAGACCATATATCCCTGATCCTGCAGGAATTTCATGACTGCCCCTATATGGGACAAATGAGTGAAGACAGGACAAAGGAAAGGGTAGCAAGCACAGCTTGGTGGCCCAAATGGGAACAAGAGTTGAGTGAATATATCAACACTTGTGAGAGATGCCATAAGGCAAAAAGAAAACATGGGAAGAAGTATGGGATACTTCAACACATAGAAGAACCCAAACACCCATGGAAAACCATGAACATGGACTGGGTTACAGGACTTGTTCCAGGACAAAAAGAAAACTTAAATTCTTGCCTGATCATAGTTGATGGGTTTAGCAAGGGTGTGAGGTGCCTACCATGTCACAAGGAGGATAAAGAAATGGATACTGCCCTGTTATTTTGGAATAACATCATATCCACCTGTGGAGTCCCTAGAATTATCATTAGTGATAGGGACCCAAAGTTAACATCAGAATCTTGGACCAACTTGTATGACATGCTTGGTACTAAACTTGCATTCTCCACCGCTTACCACCCAAAGACAGATGGTTTAGCTGAAAGGATGATCCAAACCATGGAGGATATCCTTAGGAGGTTCTGTGCATATGGCATGGAATACAAGGACCATGAAGGATACAACCATGACTGGGTTAACCTTTTACTAGCATTCCAACTGGCTTATAATACTAGCCAGCATTCTACCACAGGGGAATCACCTTCACTGGTAGAAAAAGGGTGGAACCCCCTATTGCCTGTGGATCATTTGAAGAAGAATCTTCTAACTATCCACCTCACAGCCAAGGACTTCCATGATGTGTGGAGGAAGGCTTGTGACACAGTTGCCAGATGCATATCTGAGGCAAAAGAATACAACAAACAGAGGTGGGACAAATCACACATGGAACCTGACTTTAAAGAGGGGGACCAAGTGTTAGTGTCTACACTAAACTTCAACAATCTTAAGGGAGCGAGGAAAATGAGAGACTCATTTTTAGGGCCCTTCACTATCATTAAGCTGATAGGGAAAAATGAAGTGGAAGTCAGACTAACAGAGGGATTTTCTAGGAAACACCCAATATTCCCAGTGAGTCTGGTTAAACCATAATTCCAGACAGAGGAGGATAAGTTCCCCTCCAGGAAGAAGAATCCCACTCCACCAGAAATAGTGGAAGTAGAGGACTCCCCTGGCCCTGTGAAGAAAATCATCAAGGCCAGGAAGATTAGACTGAATGGTAAAGACCAGAGGCAGTACTTGGTCAGATTTAAAAACCAGAAAGCAGATAAAGACAAAGGGTTGGCTGAAGATGCCATACCAGATGAGAGCCTTCATCTAAGGAGATTAAGGGCCTTCAGGAGGACTTAACAGTCTCATCAATGATGAGCCTTTTTTAGAGGGAGGGTATGTCAGCCTGTGACTCAAAACCAGAGCACAAGCATGACAGCCAAATACCATAAATCAATGGTATAGCCAAGATACCACCAAAACATGGAGCTGAGCTAAATAATCTCAAAACGTATAAAAAGAAAGAGGAAACTCACCCTCTTTCCAAATATACAAGTCCCGTCATCATAGGACAAAGAATAACAAATTTATTCCTGCTCAAAGTTGTTGCTAAGCATAAACCTTAATTTTCACCTCTCATCAGAAACACAGAGGAAGAGGCTTAAACCCATCAAATGGGTATAAAAAATAAATTTCTAAGTCAGGGCTATCTAATAGTACTAGCCAAATTGAGCTAGGACCAGAATTACAGAAGCTATGACCAAAATAAGGTCAAATAAGGGTGAATAAAATATTCACCTCTCATCTAACTTCTACAGTTTTAGTGTGAGATACCTAAAGTGGGGTCTTTTTGGAAAGAGCACAATCAGGGATATCTGAGGGTGCCATCAATTTCCTCATATCTCATCTAGAACAAAAGTTGTGGGGCGAACAAGCTCCATACAGTTTTTAAGCAAAACATGTATATGTACAAAAAATCTTGTACATGACATAGCTTTGTCATACTTAATGATAACCATATCAAATGAGGTACCATTGTGTAGAATACATCCAGGGATACAAAATGAACCAAATTTGAGCTTGATATCTCAAAAAATGACAAACGTATGTCAGTTTTAAGCTCAAAATCCCACAGTTGGACAAATACAGTCCTACTGTGGGATATTCTCCCATAAGTATGATTATGAGGTTTCAAACAGACTAAGGAGCTTGTTTATACTTCAAAACATCATAGTTTGGTCAATACTGGATCCCTTTACAGGTTCTGTACAGCATTCTACGCATCATACATGTCAGAAGAGGGCTATGTGGTCCCCAGATGAAAATTTTCACCCTGTATTGGTGAAAACTGCCCAGATGTGGTTTCAAATCCAAATCTGAGACCAATACAGAGCATACAGGCACTATGAAAGCAGCAAGCCAGTACTTGGAAGTGAAAAATCTTCACTTCCTCTCCACGGAAAGGTCTGAAAGCCTTTTCCACCCAATTTTAGGATAAAAAGGGACCTTTTCTCCACCAGAAGAGGTTTTCCTCATCCTGCTCTTGAATTCCTATGTAGTAAAACTGTCAAAAACATTTATACTCTCGGAAAATAAGCAGGTTATACTATAAAATTTGGTATTGTAGAACTTATTATTGTAACTCAACAGGTAAAGCTGCACCCAGGGCTTTCAACAGTGCTCACCACCACTAATAATCATTGGTAAAGCCCTTTTATTTTTTATTAAAACCCATTTTTAAAATTATTATCTGTGTCACAGTCATAGTTTAGGGTTTAAATACTCTTTATTATCACCTCTTCATAGACTCAGCCTGAAAAACAAGAACATCAAATGAGAATTTTTCCTTTTTCCATCCCCAATGTCAGCTGCATGTACTTAATATTACAGATGTATATACCATACATCCTCTGGTATTCTGTTCCTAGTATAAATACCCTGACTTGTGCATTGTCCAGTAATACAAATTATGGTTCAAGCTTAACATTAACCTTCTTGTGGGCTATGATGACTTTGTTGGTGAGTGTTCCAAGTAAATTAATTCTCCCTGATGCACTTGTAAATCTCTTGGCTTTAGTGAGTAGTACCTCTGGACTTCACTGAGGAAAAGGTTCATCCACGTTGTGGTATTCCATACCTGTCTGGGCCAGATTCAAGCACATTGAGGGTGAAAATTTCAAAATATCAAAACTTAAATGGTCAATTTAGGATATCTCAGCTCAAAGGACACTTTCACAATCACATAAACTAAAAAGTAACATGGATAGTATTGAATAAAGGAATACTTTAGCAGTCAGTATAGAAATAACCTCAAGATTCTTATAATTCAATAATTAAACATTGATTAAGCTATATGGATACATACAGGATAGCTTACAAATAAGCTTAAAAAAACAAAAACGTTTAGTTCAATACAGACAGAAACTCAAAATTACATATATAAGGTAGCAATGTAGCATTACATTCACCCTAGAACCACCAAACACATTAGATTTATAAGAGTTACAGTCACCAAAATGAATTTTATGTAATAAGATCAACTAAAAAAGTACTAATACACATCCATTGTATAAAGAAATAGAATTGAATAAAACCTTAATTGACTTCATGCATAGAAAGTTCCATATAGGCTTGAAATAATTGCATCAATGGTCAATCATAATACAAACAAATGATGCAAGAATTGTACTAAATCAACTCATATCCAAATTAACACCAAGTAGATTTTCAAAATATTACATAATCAAAAGAATGAAAAATGGTGAAATTGACCAAATAAATGGTGCAATAATCAAGTCAAATGACACCATCCAACATAATAATCACCAGCAAAAACACCTCAGATTACATAATCACTCAGGAAATGATGCAATTCACCAAACATATGGTGCAATATCTCTACCAAATGACACCATCTCAAAGTTACTCACCAGCTAAATTCCCTCAAGGCTGTGCATAATAATATTAAAGTTTAATTAATTAAAAATAAAGTTTCAAAATATGGTGCAATATACCAAACATATGGTGCAATATCTTGATCCAATGTCACCATCTCAAAATTACTCACCAGCAAAATTAGCTCAAGGCTGTGCATAAACATCAAAAAAGTTCAGAATGATGCAATAATCCAAACATATGGTGCAATATCTTTATCAAATGACACCATTTCAAAAACACTCACCAGCTAAAATACCTCAAGGTAAAATTTTTCTAAGTCCCCTGTTTTTGAGTGCCTCTATGGAGGGCCCAAAGAATATAAATAGAGGGCCTTTCTCCCTCATTTTCCCCCATGCTCATGGAAGTATTTCCCTAATAAATGGAAATCTAGTCCTCAATCTAAAGGATCCATCCATCCCTATTCTAGTAGGATAACTAGCAAAATAAAATTATAAAGCTCAGTAGCAAAGCTCAGAAGCATATATTAGTAGTCAGAAATTATTGATAAAGAAAATATTTACAGTATCAATGAAAGAGTTTAATATTGAATAAATAGTATTATCATAATAAATATTAGTAGTCAGAAATTATTTATAAAAGAAAATATTTACAGTATTAATGAAAGAGTTTAATATTGCAGAAATAGTATTATCATAATAAATATTAGTAGTAGTCATACATTACTGCTAAAAGAAGTTATTATTATTAGAGTTAATATTAATAGCTATCTTATCCTTGTCATTATTAAATCCTGAATCCATTAAGGGATATATATTCTTATCAAATAAGTATTATTAGCTATATTGGTCATAAGATCCCACAAAAAAAAAATCAATAAATATAAAAACCCACCCTTCTATAATAAAAGAAAAACATTATAGTATTGTCTCCAGTATATTCTATATATTATATTTTTAATTTACCTTATAATCAATAATTAACCTAAAAATATAAATAAACACATATAGGTTAAAATATCATATATCTATATTATTAGACATTATCAATACTAAATTTATATTTAAATATTACCTTTAACCTATAAAATAGTGGTATTAAGCCATTTTATATATATATGTAGTAATCATAAAAGCTATTTATCTAATAATTGAGTAGGTCTGATAGAGACTGCTGAAAGTCTTCTCTAGTTGTAAAGCCACAATTTTAAATATTGATTTGTGAGCTCTATAGGGAGATTATTTAGTAAATTCAGAGGGGCAGCTAATACACCTTAGAACCCTTGGTTACAGGATCATTCAGCAATTCAAAACTGTTTACCTGTGATTTCCCCCTCAAAGGACTGCCTTATCCAATCCCACACTAAAAGGAGTTCCACATCTGGTGTCCCAACAGTGGCCAATCAACTACTTCAACCCTCAATCAATATTAAAAAAAATCATTCAAATACAGGAGATACTCAAATCAAACATTCATGAATAATAATAACAATAATACTAAAGATTAACCAACCTGGAATCAGAAAATAGAATTGAATCAAAACAATCACCGTCATCATCATCAAAATCTTCTATTCAATTATACCATCATTATTACCCTATTAAAGGAAACAGGACACCTGTGAATCAAACACCCACAGATCACAGAATACTTATTTCAACCCCAAGAACAGAAAAAAAAGAGAAAGAAGAATTAAGAAAGTTTTTCTTCAAGCTTATTCAAGAATCAAAGAAGAAAAAATATTCCAAAAAGGAAATTGAAGGCATAGTTTATCAAGTAGACATGAATCAGCCATCAACATCTGATTTACCACCATTGCCTGAAGATACTGTGGAAGAACAGTATGCAGAGGAGAGTGATGAAGAAGATCAAACTGTACAGATACAGAGCTTGATGAAGCAAATGCAGGACTTATTGTTAACCCAAAGTAAGAAGAAAGGAAAGAGAAAACAGTCAACAACCTTCACCCCTGGAGGTAGTCCAATTGAATCCACATTACCAAGACATGTCAGACCTGAAGAGTCACCAATATCACCAAAACCTGTTCCTAGAGCAACCTCTACCCCAGTAACAGAACAGAGATCACAGAATGCTCCAAGAAGAGTATTTTCATCCACACCAACTCACCCAAGCCCATTACAGCAACAATTCTCCAGAGAATTAAGACCCATAGTCAAAATAAAGGTCAAGGATTATAACCTTTGGTTTGAAGGAAAAGAAGTAGAAAGATTCATTAAAAAAGTAGAAAGTATAGCTGAAATTGAAGGTGCAAGTGGAAGAGACATAGAAAGACAAATAGTATTTTGGACAAGAGATGAAGAAATAAGCTACCATATTGAAGGAATGCCTGGATATGAGAGTGGTTACTGGGAGAAACTAAAGATTGATATGATAAGAAAGTGGGGAGAAGTTGAACCTGGAAGAAGATACAGGATTACCTCAATCAATTCTCTTTTTGGGAGAACACAGCAGAGAGGTGGAATTAGTAATATTACTCAGTATAGGAAGTTCATTGGAGAATATGAATCAATCATCACATATCTCAGAAGATATGAATACATTAAAGGGGAAGTGAACCACAATCAGGAAATTCTGGCTAGCCTTTCCCTAGAAGTTCAAGGTTCAATTTACAGAGAAATGATAAAAGATAAAGTAATGGTGCAAGCCAGAGATGGTGGATATATCATACCAAAATTTAAAGTTCTAAAAGAATACATTGAACAAGAGTTGCAAGCCAAATTCTTAATTCAAGGAAAAGAATCTTTCCAACAAGAATTTAATATTAAACCAAAAGAGAAAGTTAGATTTGAAGAAGATACCTTAGAGGAGGTTTTACAACAAGCTAAGGAGCTTTCAAAAAAGGTCAGTACACCAAGTAAGGCACAACCTCAAAGGGAGATTTTCAAAGAGAAAGAGCCACTAAAAGAAGTATTAGAGCAGCTTAAAGGAATAACAGAGTCCTATAAACCCCAAAAGCAAAGCTACCAGCCCTTTAATCAGACTTACAAGCAAAGAGATAACTTACCATCAGTTTCTTCAAGTCATATACCTTATCAACCTGCACAATTATTTCCAAGGACACCAATGAGATGTCATTATTCCTTTGAAAATACAAATACATTAGAAAGGTGTTCACACTTAAATGAAGATATGGAGAAAAGAATTGTAAGGAAATAAGGAAATTCTTTCCTTTTTCCAAATTTCCAAAGGATACCATATGAAAGCTCAGTATGTACTAGGGAATTAGTCAGAGAATTTTCCAAGGAACAGGCAGAAGTAACAAAGAAATTAATGGAAAAATCAGCTACAGCTTCAAAGCCAAAGATAGAAGAACCAAATATTATAGAGTTAAAGAAGGAAGAGGCTAAAGCAGCCATAGCTAAAGCTGAAGATTGGGGAAATTGGCAACCACCTATAATATCTTCAGTGAATGATCCCTTTTCAAGCAATTATGGGCTAAGAAGCACTAAACAAATATCTGCAAGACAAGTGAACCCAATTCAAGAAAATATAAGATCACATTCAAAAGAGGTGGAAACACCTATCATGAAAAAGCAAAACATACCTGGAGCATATATTGAGGATGATACAAAAACAGAAAACAAGACAATTATCCCAGCAAAATACAAGAAGCATAAAGTTCAAGATGAAGAGGAAGGACTTGTTAAGAAAAGCCACAATGACAATATTGAAAATATCATAGAACCAACTGAAATTGAACTCAATAAAAATACTATTAAGGAAGAGAAGAAAGATATCCAAAAAATTATGACCCAGATTATAAATAAAGTCTTAGAACAGAAGATTAACCTTACTTTGGAACAAATCTTGCCCATATAACCTCAGTTTATCAATCAATTACAAAATTTGTCAGATGAAGAAAAGAATTCAATAAGCTCAATTGACACAAAAGATATTCAAGTAAAGCTTATACATCATCATTTGGAAGGATATGAAGCACCTAAATTACATTATGCCTGCCCATTGGGATTCATGCAAGTCCATGTTGGAGAAGAAGGATATGAAATCATGGCTTTAGTTGATACAGGCTCTGAATTGAATATAATACCAGAAGATATAGCAGTAAAAGCAGGGTTAACAACAAGATGTCTTAACATGAACCTGAGGGGAATTGGTGGGCATTGTACTTCAATAGTTGGATTAGCAGAATTTACCCCAATTACTATGGTTACTGGAGAGGAAAGAAATATACACCTTTCTGTAGCAAGAGGAGCAATGCATACAGTACTTGGAAGACCTTTCCTTGCAGATAATATTATTAGACTAGACTTTTCTCAACAGAAGGGTGAAATATTCAGCTACATAGAGCCAGATGGTAGAAGACTTTGTTTACCAATTTGTTCACCACAAAAGATTGGATGGAGAGAAGACCCACCAAAAGGAATGAGAGTTTGTGGATTTTCAAAGCTTGAAGAGTTTAATTAGCCAAAAGAGACAGAAGATGAAACAAAAGGGTTACCTACTGAACAGGAATTTCCTTGGGAAGGCTAAATCAACCTCAAGCCTCTCAGTAATCTTAATTGTAATGTAACAAATAAGGTTTTAAGTCAAGAAAATCAATTCTTACCTCAGGATGTCAATTGTTATGAAGGTTTGAGTAAAACTAAACCAAAAAAGTTAGAAAAAAGAAAGGATAAACACAGTCAAGAAGATAGAAAGTATCTTTGGATGACCAAGAATAACAAAATAAGACAGAGATTAAAAAACCAGTTGGAACAGAAATATCAATATTTAACCCAAAGTAATGACTGTACAGGAAATATGATAAATGAAAAAAGTGAACACTCAAATATTAAACACAAAAATAAGCTTCATAAAACAACAGTTAAATTCAGGGAAAAAACTGAAGATATTCCTCTGATATTTCAATAAATTCACTATATTATTTTCAATATATTTCCTATTTTATAAAGAAGGGTGTTAGTAAAAAATATAAAGAAACATAAAAAAAATATATAAAAATATATGAAAAAAAAGAAAATATAAAATATAAAAAAAAGAGTTTTGAAATAAAGGTTTTGGTTTCATCTTTTCAATGTAAAAGTATCAATATATATGAATAAATATATATAATAATAGTAATAATAATGAAAAATTATATATAATAGGCCCAGCATGGCCTTAAACTGCAATTAAACTATTTAGTTAATGTTTCTCTTATTCTATTTTAAATCAAAATATCAAAAAAGAAAATATTAACACATGCAAGGACCAATCATACATATTAGGCCCAGCATGGCCTTAAACTGCAATTCAACTATTTACTTAATCTTTCTCCTATTTTATTTCAAATCAAAATATCAAAAAAGAAAAATTAACACATGCAAGGACTAATGATACATATTAGGCCCAGAATGGCCTTCAACTGTAATTCAACTATTTACTTATTCTTTCTCTTATTCTATTTTAAATCAAAATATCAAAAGTAAATTCAATGCATGCAAGGAACAATTATACATAATTGGCGCTGCATGGCCTTAAACTGCAACCCAATTTTCTTATATTAATGAATTTTAAATTTAGTTTTCTATTTCAATCAATAAATCAAACATAGAAACACACCAATGATACATATTTGGCCCTGCGTGGCCTTAAACTGCAACTCAATTTCAATTTTAGTTAATTGATTCTGCCAAATATAATTTATAATTAAAACATCAATATAAAAAAAAGAACTTCAAATACATGAAAGGCTCAGCATGGCATTAAACTGCAACCCAATTTTCTTATAATGATAACTTTTTTAATAATAAAGTGAAGATGTCAAGATTTTCTAGCCAAAAATAAATAAACAGAAAATTCAAAAGAAGTGTTATAATAATAATACAAAAACTACAAAGAGTAAAGATAAAAGATTAGGTATATCTAAAAAACTCCAATAATCACTGGTTTTCCAAAAAAAAGTCCTTTTAGTATACAGGAATATAAAAAGAGGTCCAAACAAAACATGAAACAGCATAAACATAAATGAAGTATACACACCCACAAGAAAATACACAGCCAAACTCACAAGGAAGGGTTACCAGATTTCTAATTTAGGTTTTTTTTTGGTTTTTTAATTTTTTTATTTCTCTAAAAAAATTAATAAAAAAAAAGACTGATAACCCCCCTTGCTTTAAAAAGAAAATGAATATCTAAAAAATATACAGCTAAAAAAACTCAAAGAAAAGATACAAATAAATTAATAATTTAATATTAGACATATCATAGTATTATGATATTAATAATACAAGAATATAAAAGTATCAAATTCTGAGGAATGATATATAATCCCAATGAATAATACTTCAAATGAAATATTGTTCCAATTTCATAATATTATTTATTTATATCAAAATAAAGTTATGAAAACATTATAATGTCAAAGTAAATAAATAAAATTAGAGCTATAGTAAAAGGGATATGTCCCTCAATGATGAATAAATATAAATCACCTTATGAGCTCAATGTTATAATATTCAAAATAACATTTTTTACCTTAAAGCTATATATTTATAGATATTATCAAGGTTAATTAAAAAACAAATACATAGAGGCAACTGGCCAGGTTGACCCTAAATATTTTATTTCTTAATATAACTTTATAAAAATAGTAATAACTTAAAATAATATTCAAATTAATAAGATAATGAATAAAAAAAGAATTATAATAAAATAATTCTGGGAAGAGAAATTGGAGAAGAATCTTGGAAAAGTAGCTCCTTTTATATTGAAGAAAAAAATCTTTGGCTCACCCAAAACTTGGCCTTCATAGCACTAAAAACAACATTAAATGTTGTCCCCTTGCATCTTTTATTAGGTTTAATTTAATTTTTAATTAATCTTTAATTAGTTTTAAGGTTTAACTTATTTTATAATTTATCTTTTTAATTAATTTTAAAGTTTCCTTTATCTTGAATTAAATCTTATATCAATAAATAAAAAAAATATATAAATAAAATACAAAGAAAAATTCAATTTAACAAATTAATATAGATAAATAAAAAAATGTCAACAAATATTAATAAAAACCACTTCAATATAAGTAAATATGGATAAACATAAACAAACATAAATAGATATAAACAAATTAAAATCAAATAAATTGATATAAATAGATACAAATATAAACTAAATTAAATAAATAAATAAATATAAATAAGTAAAAAAAATGAAAATAAATCAAATTAAATTAAAAAAAATAATACAAATAAATACAAATAAAAATTAAATCAAACAAATAGAAATAAATAGAAACAAATAAATAACCATAGATAAATAATATACAAATATAAATTAATTAAATACATATAAATATAAATAAGTACAACTAGATGGAAATTAAATTAAATGAACAAAAAAAAATCAATCATTTAGGAAGGAATTGTTCACACAATTCAAATTACAACAAAAAAAAATTTAAAAATTTAAAATAAAAGCTTTTATCAAAAAATGTAAAAGCAAGAAAGCTTGCTTAAGCAAGCAAATAAAAAAATCATTGATATAATAAAAAAAAGCCTCTTCGCGATTACATTTGAACTACATTACTGTACTGTACAGTAAAGTACACATTACTATACTGTTTAACATTAAATTACACTTAAAAAAAATGTAATGAATTAGAAAAAAAAAACTTTGCATGTGATTCAAATTGCAAATAGAAGAAAGATAACATATAAAAAAAATTATTAAATATAAATTCAAAAATTAAAATAAAAAGAAAATAAAACGGTCGCGATCGAATAAAAAGACATTACAGATCAGCACTGTACTGTACTGTACAGTACTATTCTACTCTACTATAGAAAAAAAAAGAAACAATCGCGATTTAAAATCAAGTACTGTACTATACTAAAATAAAAAAATATATATAAAAACTGTTGAAATTTGGGTAACGCGATTATGTGTTAGCCAAAGTATGCTTATAGAAAAATCACAACCATGTAAATAGATGTTTAAGCTGCGCGCGCATGATGCGCCGCAGTTGTCTAGTTGTAACTTAAATACCGCTCGCCTGCCGCACCAGAACCCTTTTCCTCACCGCTTACCATTTGGAGGTGACAGAAAAGGAACTGACCGGCAAGCGAGCTTTGCTACATTCGGGCACTTCTTATTAGGTTAAAAGCCCTGTTTCTATCGAGCTCCAGCAAAAGGCCTCCCCTGAAGATGTCAGGTTCCACCCGTTTGAGAAAAGCCACCGACGCGAAGCCTCTCTGACATGAGGAGGTTTATTCACTTTTAAACTCCCTATGATCAAAAGTTTCTTCTCTGAAGTCGGCCAGAAACTCCGCCGCTGCTGAAATGCAGTCGCTAAGCCTAGCACTTTCTCCCCCACCGCTGGCTGTCTCCCCATATCCCCAAAATCACCGGGAAGTCTCTTCTGCGTATGACCGATTCATGCAAGAGCTGTACAGGGTGGCAGACCAATCTAACCACCTTCTGAACGACGGATCAAGCTTTGCGGAATGGGTTGCAGGCTTGAACAGAGTTCTATGCATTGTCTTTGACTCCAAGCTATCGGTCGACAATAATCCATCGCTACTTGAAAACCGTTCTCCCCAAGAGAACAGGGCCATATTGCATTTCATCGACGCGACTATCCCGCCCGATTTTGCCTTGTGCATTGGGGTCATCCCGGCACGCACTTCCTCTAAAGACTTTTTCAATGCCATTAAGGCAAGATGTTGCCCCCGTAACCGCTTCCAGAAGTTAAAAGTGGTCCGCAACTTACTCGGTGTATTAATTTAAAACAGTGCTGGTCAACCTCAGTCCAACACCACCATTATCTTCACCCTCCGCAGGTCTTTTGCAATGCTCAAGAAACTGGGTGTTGACGCCGATGAGCTAGAAGGCTTGTTGGCTCAGGAAGTGTGCCATGCTCCCCCAAATGTTGGCCAAGTCCCTTTTGACCAACTTGTTACTGCGGCGATACTGGCAAAGGGCAATGACAAACCTTCTTCGACATTTGTGGGGCAAGTTATTATGAACGCGGACTCTGGTCAACGTCCTTTGCCATTCGTATATCGGGTATCTGACCTGCTGGCACCTGCGATCCAGCTTCCTCGCCCATGCTCTCCATTTTTTTCCAAACCTTCTGACCAACCAAGTGATGTGCGCCATCCTCCTGAGCATCTTGTTGACAGGTTTGGGGGGTCGTGCTTCCACTGTGGACGTACGGGACACTGGCGAGCTGACTGTCCACATACCAAGGGGTTCGCCAACCCAAACCCACGGCTGCCTTCTCCTGGGCCTTCCCGTCCGATTCGCCAGGGAACACCTGAGCAACAACCACAGGCCCAACTGACCTCTCACTACCAACAAGAGCGAGTATCCCAGGTCAAATTCGTCAAACACGACACTGCCAATAGGGTGTTAATAGATACTGGTGCGTCTATTCATCTCTCTGGCTCTCATCACTTTGCGACAAGCATGCGAGACATTCCCCCCTTCCATATATTTTTTGCCGACTCCAATTCTTTTGTGACTATCTCGCAGACAACGACACTTAAGCTACCAGTCAAGAACAGTTTTGTCATCATCTGCGACGTCCCTTTTTCTCAGAAAACTTTGGGGACGATACTGTTGGTGGGGCGTTTGTGCAGGGCGGGTGTTATGCCGCTTTTCAATGGGCTTTCTCTATCACTGCTTGTATCAAAAGTGCTTGTGACCACCACCTTTGCAAATGACTGCTGGTGGTTGGATATTGTACCTGGGAAGGAGACCTCTTGGTCAGTGGCTGCGTCCCCCTCCCATTGTTTGCTTGAAATGAATCGGATATCCAACTTCTGTCTCACTGAGCACACGCGGATGGCACAAGCGCCTGGGCCATGCTTGCGATAAGCTCGTTATCTCTTTCCTTAAACAACACGTGCCGAGCTTTGACTTGAATAGCTGGCAGTCCTTCTACTGTGAAGTCTTCTCGAAGGCAAAGAGTACCCATTGTTTGGCAAAGGCCTGCATGGAAATTCCAAAGCAGAAACCTCTTGATCTCCTTGTCTTGGACATTATGGGGCCTTTTGCAGACGGCGCCCAGGGATTCCAGGACCATGTATTGACCTACAGCATCATATATCCCCTAAAGTCACAATCCGAAGCGCCTGAGGCAATCCTAGATGCAGTCAGGCAGCTCCAGGTGCACCTTGGGACAACTCCAAAAGTGTTATGAGCCAACAACACCCAGGAATTCACCTCGGCAAGCTTTACCAATGCTCTTGCAAGTCTGGGGATCACTTTTTGCCCTTCCCTCCCATACTCACCCCAAGAGAACAGCAAGGAAGAGCGACTTAATCAAATGCTGGGGGATATGGCTTGAGCTATGACGGTGCAGAGCGGCATGCCTGAACCTTTCTTGCAGTTTGCGTACTCCTCGGCGGCTTTCCTACACAACCGCCTTCCGAATTCCCGGTGTCTCAACTCTTTGCCACATCAAGAGTTATTTGGGACTGCACCATCCATCGCGACCCTATATCCTTTCGGGGCAGATGCCATCATGCACGTACCTGCCGTAAACCAACACCACAAGCTCGCGCCTAGGGGAATTGAATGCAAGCTTCTGAAACCCCTGATGTCGGGCGGCTGGCTGCTATGGGAGCCGAGTACAAACTAAATGGTTCAATCAGCAAGCGTCATTTTCCCTCATTTTTCAACCTGCCGCAAACTCGTCAGGACACATCTCCAAGGGATCACTGGGACACGTGGTTAATACGATGTCCTTAGGTGAGGTCCCGACTGAGAGTCTCTTTGCCGCGGAAAACCAGGCGATCGACTCCCTCCTCCTTGTCAAAGATGTCAGTATCCCTGAACATCTGGGCCGGGCTCTGTCAGGACCACACCGCGAGAAGTGGAGAGAGGCGTGCCTGGCCAAATTAGACCAAATGGCTACCAGAGAGGTCTGGGAAGCGGTGGAGAAGAAACCGGGGATGAAAAACATTGGTCACAGGTGGGTGTTTGATATCAAGCGAAATGTCGATGGCAGCATAGATCTCTTCAAAGCAAGACTTGTTGCGCATGGAGATAGGCAGCGACCTGGGGTAGACTGTGCTGGGACGTACACGCCAACTGCCTCTCTCATGTCACTCTGTCTGCTATTGGCCACTGCCGCCCTGAGAGGCTGGTGGGCGGCGCATACCTGTACAGCCCAGTTGAGGAGACCGTACTCATTGAGCTGCCAGTGGATCTCCTACCAGAACTCCGGGGAAAAGCTCTCGGCCTGAAGAAAGCGCTTTATGGTATGCGACAAGCTGGTAGGTGCTGGTGGAAATTCCTTTCCTGCATACTAAATTGGATGGGTTTTGTTGCAACGGAGGTTGACCAATCCCTGTATATTTTCCGGAATGAGGAGGCCGTCATTGCCATTTGGGTGCACGTGGACGACGGCGTCATTGTCTCAAACTCTCCAGACAAAATTTCTGACTTCAAGAGTGCCATTTGCTCGGAGCTCGACATCAAGTGGACAGACGAGGTGAAGCAAATTGTTGGCCTTGAGTGCGCAATTGGTGAAGGTGAAGTAGCCATTGCACAACAACGTCTGACCGACAGCATCCTTGATGCCTATCCGAGGCCAGTGTTGCGGCAGGATTCACCTTGTCACAACCACGAGTTTGACCCTCCTCCTTGATGGTTGTGGCAATCCAACCTGGAGCCAATTGGCCACGTCATATCATATAGGCCCATTGGCCCCCTTTTGGGTGTTGAATGGCTCTTACGCCACAACCCATCCCAATGGCCATATCCTGCTGTCATTGGCCCTCTTGGCCAATTCAAACCTCACCAACCCCCAGGCCTTCATCATTGATTTTGGGCCTGGGGGGTCCTTTTTGTCTTCTAGGGGTCTCCAGGCCCCCCCTTTTCATTAGGGGGTCTTGGGCCATTTAGGCCCCCTACGGTCCGTACGGTCCGTGGGCTGCGGCCCGCAGGCTTTTTAGGCCCCTTTTGGCCTAATCCAATGAGGCCAAAAGGGGCCAAAGGGGGCAACCACCTAGCCCACAAGGCCAGGTGGGTCCCAAACCACATCTGGGCCCACCTGAGCCAAAATTGGCCAAAAACGCCTTGGACACCTTTTTGGCCATAAATCACATAGGACTCATTTTTGGCCATGGACCACTATGGACCAATATCTCCGTCATGGCCTCTGGCAACCACCAGGAGCCATCAAATCAGTTCATCAAGCTTTTCCCTCAACTTAAGGAAGATTCTTCCATTCCTCCATGCACCCCGTACTCAAGGTTGCAGGAGTGGTGCATATATGGTGTTATATACCATTATGCACCATTTTTGCTCAGCAATTCAATGGTGAATTTTTCAGGACTCAATTCCACCTTCTCAACTCAAGGCACCAAAATCCAACACCCATTTCAAAGGAGGACTTTTGGACTCGTCAGTTGGGTAATCCATGGCGGCAAGCAGAAGACCATTCAAGGACTCCAACCACCTGGCTATGCAGGAGTTGGGTTGGTACTCTCATTCAGGATTTCTTCCAAGATTCATTCTCAGAGGTATTCCATCATTTCAATCAGTTGTCAAGGCATCAAGTATTTCAATACTCCTTGGACAACTCAATTGGTTCATACAGGCGGCAATCAATCAACCTGTATGTACTTGGCCCAATTGGGCCAATTCATATTCCACTGTGGGAATTCAATCACACAGTTCAAATTCAAGACGGCCAGGACTGTATTGGCCCAAATCGGACAATACAGCCGGTGACCCACCTTCAGGATCAATCTTTCAGTTTTTCACATATACTGGCCACCTTTCAGCACCTGGGGACTTTTTCCCCAGTTAATTAATATATTGGATTTATTTTTATCCTTATTTTCTTTTACATTATTAAAGTTAATACTGATAATCTTAAGTCAGTCATTAGCACCTTTTTCTCTTTCTTTCTTTGCCTGTCAGTGGATATTGGTGGTCATATCCCTTACTAATTCCATTGTTCTTTCTGGCAGGTTGAAACAGTGAATTGAGGATTCACTTGGTTGGCTTCTTGGCTTTTGGCTTCCTTTTATTTTGGCTTCTGGCTTCATTCTTCTTATTCTTTGTTATCTTTGGCATATTTGTCCTTTCTCTTATTCCTGCTTAAGAAATATATTCCATAGTATTTCTTATCATCTTTTGGAGCCCTCCAAGTGAGTTCTTGATTCCTGAGTGCCAGGCCCTCTTGCTTCCATAAGAGCCCCTGTGACATTATATTAATTAACTCATAATTTCTTTTCATTCTATTCATTCATTCTTCATCACTTTATTCATTCATTCTTCATCGAAATTATGACTCTTTAACGCTTATGAAAATTTATGATTCTTCATCATCTCTCAATTTTCTCTCATTCATTTTTTCATTCTGAAAATTGAAAGCTGACCCAAAGTTTATTTTTCTGTCTATCTTTTCAATCTTAATCTCAATTATCAATCTCATTTTATCCTTCATTTCAGGCGTCTTGTTATTTTGAATTTCAGATTAGTCATCAACTCATTCAGACACGTTCTTCATATCAGGATTCAATTTGATTTTCTCTTCAAGAATTTTGATTTCAGGAAGAATTCACTTGATAATTTATTTGATTGACTGATTTGACATAATTGATATTGACTTCAAGATATTTGATTGACCTGAAGATTTTTCCATTGATTTGCTGCATTTCACATCAAGACTTTGACATAAATTGATTTTTGACTCAATAATTCATTTGACTGATTGATTTTCACTGCAAGATTTGTTTTCATTGATTTTGATTGATTGATTTTATTGACTTCAAGATTTTCATTGATTTTGATTCTTTGGCTTCAAGACTCATCTGATTGATTGATTGACGTACTTGAAGACTTTAATTGATTCATTGATTTTTTTTCCCCTCAAGATTTGATTTGATTTGATCCTCAAGACTATTTTGGTTTTGCCTCAAGTTTTGTTCAAGTTTTGATTCTTTTATTTAAATTTTACTCTTATTTAAATCATGCCACTCCAACACTCACCTCCTGCAAGACAGACAAGATCCCAGGCTCAAACTCAAGCTGTTCTTACTCCTACTCCAAGAGTTCCTCTTGATGGCACCCCAGCAGTTCCTCAACTGAGGGCCCAATTAGATAGAGGACCCCGCATGGAAGGAGCAGCACCATCCAGGAAGGAAGGAAGAGTGCCAAGGCGATCAAATTCTTTTTCAGGAGTAGTTGGTGGTTTTCCAGGCATGTCAAGGACTAGTTTCAAAGGTCCAGGTGAAGACAGTGAAGAGGAGGAGGAGAATTCTGTGGAAGAGGAAGAGTCTGAAGGTACTGAAGGTGTTCCTGCTCCGGTGGGGGCATCCCAAGGTACTGGAAGACCAACTCTAGCCCAGTCTGATCAGTCTGAACCATCTTTATTGGCCATTATGCAGCAAATGACTCAGATTATGGCCAATCTTCAAGCAGCTTCTTCTTCTGATTTATCAAGACCACCAGCCTTCAAGACTCCATCTATGAAGGCACCAGAATGCTTTGATGGGACTCAACCCTTCAAATTCAGAAGCTTTATTCAGTCATGCCAGCTTATTTTTCATAATGATCCGGCAAACTTCTCTCAAGACAGGAAGAAGGTTCTTTATGCCACTTCATTTCTTATAGGCAGGGCTGCAAAATGGATTGAGCCTTATCTTTCTAATCTCACCAATCAAGACTCAAGTTATCTTCTCAATTCTTGGCCATTATTTGAATTCCAACTCTTCACTTTATTTGGAGACCCAAATGAAGTTAGGAAAGCTGAAGCAGAGTTGGATGGCCTTAGAATGAAAGAAGGTGGCCATGTTTCACTATACATAGCTGATTTCAGGAGTTTGGTTTCAAGAATCGGGGATTGGGGAGAAAGAGCTCTCATCCATCATTTCAGGAAGGTACTGCCATCCAGGATTCTGGATCAATTGGCCTCCCATCCTTCAAATATTGATTCTCTTCAAGACTTAATAGACGTTACCCTGGAACTTGATACCAGGTACCATGAGAGGCAAAAGGAGAAGAATAATCAGCAAGAGAAGAAACCTGAAGCCTCAAAGTCAAGTTCTTCTCATCATCAAAATTCTTCAAGCTCAAGTAACAAGAAGAAGAATTTTCATGCTCAGAAGCGGGATAAGCCCCATTCTTCCTTGTTGAATAGAGACTTCAAGTTGAAGGGTTCTGAAAAAGAAGGAAGAATCAAAGAGGGTCTTTTTAACTATTGTGGTGGGAAGCATAGTCTTGAGTCTTGCTTCAAGAGACCTCAGAACAAGCTTGCCCAACCGTCAGGCCAATTTCCCAGCCAGGGAAAAGCCTGAGTGGAGACCATGTTGTGTTCAATGGTCTTCACAGTTTTCCTTCCAGAGCACAATTTTGCATTCTGAATACTGATGTCAAAAATTCTCTTGAATTTTTGGCTTTTCTTCTCTTTCTGATGTTTTTTACAGTATTCTCATTGATTCTGGTGCTACACACTCATTTATTGCAAAGCAGTTTGTTCACAAGTACTCATTGACTACGTCAGAACTTCCAGAGAAGATTCCCCTTATCATTCTTGACTGCTCTGAGTCTCCTTCCTTATTTGTGACTCACCATACCAGATATATGGTTGAGCTTCCTTCCTTCCCAAGCTTTGAATGGGACTTTTTAGTCATTCATACTCCCAAGGGAGAAGACCTCATATTGGGCTTTGACTTTCTCAATCATTTTAATCCTTCTATTGATTGGAGGCAAGGGCTGATCACCTTTAATCCTGATCATTTGGACTGTTCTGATCCTTCTAATTCTGTCCGTAATGACTTTTCTTCTGCCAAATCTTGTGCAGCTCTGGTTGGTGATTCTAGAACACCATCATTTCCATCTTCTGTCCATATTCCTTCCCTTAATTCCCCACATTCATCACTATCTCCTAGAGCTGAAGTCTTCAAAGAGATTCAAGATGTTGGAGAAAATAATTCTGTATCTTCACTTCACCTCTTATTTGGGAATATGGACCTTCCTCCTTCATCTTATCATGAATCCCTGGAGGAGTTGTGGGATGAAGAGGAAGAGCCAGAAGAAGTAGAAACTGTGATGAAGGTTGTTCCTTCTGTCTATCACCAATATCTGGATGTATTCTCCAAGGTGAAAGCAGAAAAACTTCCTCCTCACCATGCCTGTGATCATCATATCAAGCTGGAGGGGTCTCTACCTCCAGTTGGGGTGATCTACTCTTTATCCAAACAAGAGTCAGATACACTCATGGCCTACATTTCAGAGAATGTAGAGAAAGGTTTCATTCGGCCAAGCTCCTCTTCAACAGGAGAACCTGTTCTTTTTGTCAAAAAGAAAGATGGTGGCCTCCGTTTGTGTGTTGATTACCGCAAACTCAATGCTGTTACTAGGAAGAACAAGTATCCTGTTCCTCCTATGAACCAGCTTCTCAATGTCTTTAATGGTTCTTCTATCTTCTCCAAGATTGATTTGCGTGGTGCATATAACCTGCTCAGAATCAAGGAGGGTGATGAACATTTGACTTGTTTTAGAACTAAATATGGCAGTTATGAGTATTTGGTTATGCCATTTGGGCTCACCAATGCTCCTGCTTCTTTTCAGAATCTTGTCAATGATATCTTTCAAGATCTTCTCGATGTTTATGTTGTGGTTTACTTGGATGACATTATGGTCTTTTCCAAGTCTGAGGAAGAACATGTCACTCATGTGTCCACTGTTCTTTCCAGACTCAGAGCCAATAACCTTTTTGCTAAGGTGTCCAAATGCCTGTTTCATGTTTCAAGCGTGGAATATCTTGGTTATGTAGTTTCTTCTGAAGGCCTCAAGATGGACCAAGAAAAAGTCCAGCAGATTCTCAATTGGCTACCTCCAAGAAATCTCAAGGCTCTTCAATCCTTCCTTGGCTTTGCCAACTTCTACCGCCGCTTCATCAAGAATTATTCAAAGAAAATCAGTTCACTCACTAGTTTCCTCAAGAAAGATTCCTGTTTTCCCCTCAATGAGGAAGCTCTTAGTCATTTTCACCAACTCAAGGAGGCTTTCACCACCGCTCCAATCCTTTCCCACTTCAACCCTTCTCCACCCACCATTGTAGAGACCGACGCATCGGATTATGCTTTGGGTGCTGTACTGAGTCAGTTCTCTGATTCAGGAAAACATCACATTGCATTTGACAGCCGCAAGCTTATCCCAGCAGAGCTCAATTACAAAATTCATGACAAGGAACTCCTTGGTATCGTCTGGGCTCTCAAGCGCTGGAGGGCTTTTCTTCTTTCACTGGCTTCCCCTTTTGAAGTTCTCACCGATCACTCGTCCCTTCAATACTTTATGACCTCCAAAGTACTCACTCGCCATCAAGCCTGTTGGGCTGAATTTCATCTCTCAATCACTTACCGCCCTGGCCGCCTAGCTACTCTTCTGGATGCCTTATCACGTCGGGACGACGTTTATCCGGAGAGGGGGGAGGATTTCATCAGCAAGAATCCAATGAACTTTTAGCAAATCATTAAGCAAGATGAAGTCCAACCCTCAAGATTTTTTGCAGTCAAGGTGGAATATTTTTCAAATTTGATTGATTCCATCCAGAAGAAATTATGGCAAGATCCCCAGTACAGAAGTATCCTTGAAGATTTGGGTAAAGGTAAATCTGTTCAAGATTATTCTCTTGATTCCTCTTCCCAACTCCTTCTCTTCAAAGATCGGGTGGTAGTTCCAAATGACTCCACAATTCAACTTAGTATTCTTCAAAAGCGTCACAATTCTCCTCTAGCTGGCCACCCTGGCCAAGAGAAGACTCTCAGACTTGTCAAGCAGGATTTTCACTGGTCCGGCATGACTCAATTTATCAAGGATTATGTTTCATCCTGTCAACAGTGCTCAAGAAACAAGAATATTCACCATAAGAAGTTTGGATTCCTCAAACCTCTTCCAATTCCAAATGGTCCTTGGATTTGTCTTTCAATGGATTTCATCACTCAACTGCCCCTGTCCAATTCATTTGACTCAATCCTTGTCATAGTGGACAGATTCTCAAAAATGGTGGTTTTTATTCCAACAATGTCTTCAATAACTTCATTGGATTTGGCCCATTTATTCATCAAGAATATCTTTTCAAAGCATGGCCTTCTGTTAAGCATTGTCAGTGATAGAGGTTCACTCTTTGTTTCTTCTTTTTGGACCAATCTTTGTCAGCAGCTCGAGATTTCAAGAGACTTGTCAACTGCTTACCATCCAGAAAGGGTAAATCAGATACTAGAACAGTATCTTCGGATGTATGTCAGTTATCATCAAGATGATTGGAACACCTGGCTCCCTCTGGCTGAATTTGCCTACAATAACTCAGATCACTCTTCAACCAAGCAATCCCCGTTTTTCACTGTTTATGGAAGAGATCCGCATTTTGATTCAGTTCACATCACTCAAGACACTCCTGCTGGAAGGTTATCAACAAAAATCCAATCAGTACAGAAAGATGTCAAGAGAGAACTTGAAGCTTCCATAAACCGGTTTAAGAGGTATGCAGATAAAGGTAGAGCAAGTCCACCTGTTTTCAATCCTGGTGACATGGTATGGCTTTCCTCCAGGAATAACAAATCAACCAGACCCACCAAAAAACTATCCAAAAGATTGTTGGGTCCTTTTCCAATCTTGAAGAAAGTCAGTTCCCATGCTTACCACCTCAAGCTTCCATCTCAATGGAAATCCATCCACCCAGTCTTCCATATCTCACTCTTGGAACCAGTCAAGACATCAACAATCCCAAATTGGCATCAAGAGCCTCCTCCTCCAATTATCATTGAAGAAGAAGAGGAATGGGAATTTTCTCAAGTACTGGATTCTAAGCTCAAGAGGAGAAGGTTATGGTATCTGGTGGAATGGAAAGGTTTCAGTCAAGACCCAGAAAGATCCACTTGGGAACCAGCCGAAAACCTCAAGAATTTTCCTGATCTTGTCAAAGATTTCCATTCTCTGTATCCTGACAAGCCAGGACCCAATTCTTCAAAAGCTTGATCTTTTATGGTGCTTGAAGGGGAGAGGAATTACCAAAAGTAAGTCCCACTCCTGGTATGCACCTTTAGGGGTATTCTACTCCTCCTTGTTGTAAGCATCACCTTGGCCACTCTGTGAGCACTTTGCAATTTGGACACAGATTTGTTGGCCTGGCTTTCAACATCAATTCCAAAATTATGGCCATTTTTTCACTTGGGCAAATGGACCATTCAATTTCATTTTTCTTTCCAAGTTTTCCAATTCAAGACACTCCTTAATACAATTTATATTCTTATTTATGGCACTGGCGGGATTGGAAACTTCTAAAAGTAAGTTTCTCTCCTGGTGTGCACTTCCCTGAGGGGTCTACAATCTGTCAAAAAATCACCTTGGCCACTCTGTGAGCACCTGGCATCAAGCTCTTTTATCCAGGTCCTTGGCCACTTTCAAAATCAACTGTCGTAATCCGTGATGAAGATTGGATTCCTCCTTGAGATTCATTTCTCTTTTATTTTTCTTTTTCTTTCTCTTTTATTCTTTATATTTTTCTCAAAATTCTTTTCTTATAACTCTTTAATGCCAAATCTTTACGTCAAATCACGTCTTCAACATTGTCAAAGCCAAATGTCAAGAGAAGACCAAGTCAACCTCAATTCATATGCCAACAAGCTATGAGTTCAATTTTTCTTCTAAAGATTCAATGCCTCTGGAATCCCTCCGTCAAATCCATCTCTATAGCCTCAACAGGCTTCTACCTCATCTTGGTGCTCAGGAGCTCACCATTCAAGGTAGGGGGGTACTGTCACAACCATGAGTTTGACCCTCCTCCTTGATGGTTGCGGCAATCCAACCTGGAGCCAAGTTGGGGCCAATTGGCCATGTCATATCATTTATGGCCCATTGGCCCCTTTTTGGGTGTTCAATGGCTCTTACGCCACAACCCATCCCAATGGTCATTTATGGCCTCAGGCCATATCCTGCTGTCATTGGCCCTCTTGGCCAATTCACACCTCACCAACCCCCAGGCCTTCATCATTGATTTTGGGCCTGGGGGGTCCTTTTTGTCTTCTAGAGGTCTCCAGGCCCCCTAGCCACCACCAGTGGATCCAGGCCCCCCCCTTTTCATTAGGGGGTCTTGGGCCATTTAGGCCCCCTACAGTCCATACGGTCCGCAGGCTTTTTAGGCCCCTTTTGGCCTAATCCAATGAGGCCAAAAGGGGGCAACCACCTAGCCCCCAAGGCCAGGTGGGTCCCAAACCACATCTGGGCCCACCTGAGCCAAAATTGGCCATATTTCCCTTGGACCCCAAATTGGCCAAAAACGCCTTGGACACCTTTTTGGCCATAAATCACGTAGGACTCATTTTTGGCCATGGACCACTATGGACCAATATCTCCATCATGGCCTCTGGCAACCACCAGGGGCCACCAAATCAGTTCATCAAGATTTTCCCTCAGCTTAAGGAAGATTCTTCCATTCCTCCATGCACCCCGTACTCAAGGTTGCAGGAGTGGTGCATATATGGTGTTATATACCATTATGCACCATTTTTGCTCAGCAATTCAATGGTGACTTTTTCAGGACTCAATTCCACCTTCTCGACTCAAGGCACCAAAATCCAACACCCATTTCGAAGGAGGACTTTTGGACTCGTCAGTTGGGTAATCCATGGTGGCAAGCAGAAGACCATTCAAGGACTCCAACCACCTGGCTATGCAGGAGTTGGGTTGGTACTCTCATTCAGGATTTCTTCCAAGATTCATTCTCAGAGGTATTCCATCATTTCAATCAGTTGTCAAGGCATCAAGTATTTCAATACTCCTTGGACAACTCAATTGGTTCATACAGGCGGCAATCAATCAACCTGTATGTACTTGGCCCAATTGGGCCAATTCATATTCCACTGTGGGAATTCAATCACACAGTTCAAATTCAAGACGGCCAGGACTGTATTGGCCCAAATCGGACAATACAGCCGGTGACCCACCTTCAGGATCAATCTTTCAGTTTTTCACATATACTGGCCACCTTTCAGCACCTGGGGACTTTTTCCCCAGTTAATTAATATATTGGATTTATTTTTATCCTTATTTTCTTTTACATTATTAAAGTTAATACTGATAATCTTAAGTCAGTCATTAGCACCTTTTTCTCTTTCTTTCTTTGCCTGTCAGTGGATATTGGTGGTCATATCCTTTACTAATTCCATTGTTCTTTCTGGCAGGTTGAAACAGTGAATTGAGTATTCACTTGGTTGGCTTCTTGGCTTTTGGCTTCCTTTTATTTTGGCCTCTGGCTTCATTCTTCTTATTCTTTGTTATCTTTGGCATATTTGTCCTTTCTCTAATTCCTGCTTGAGAAATATATTCCATAGTATTTCTTATCATCTTTTGGAGCCCTCCAAGTGAGTTCTTGATTCTTGAGTGCCAGGCCCTCTTGCTTCCATAAGAGCCCCTGCGACACACCTCTGCCAACGCTGCCTGTGGGAAATCTGCTGCCAGACAAAGCGACACTGGATCCGGCTCCCTTCCAATCCGTGATTGGGTCTCTCGCCTACCTTGTCAGTGGCTTGAGACCTGACTTGGCTTTCGCCATGAACTACCTGGCCCGCCACTCCATGGGTCCGGCTGCAACACATTGGGAGCTACCAGATCATGTCATTGGTTACCTGCTTAAGACCAGGCACCGCGGCATAAACCTGCGCCCGGGTACATTATCTCTTAACCTGTGGAGCAATGCAGGCTGGGGGGCGACCTCAAACACTCTCAAACCAGTTTAATGATCAAGCTGGGTGACGCTCCGATCCTGTGGGGCTCAAAGTTCCAGAGTGTGGTGGCACTTTCTACTTGTGCAGTGGAATACATAGCGCTATCCGATTCAATTCAACACTTAGTGCAAGCAATCAACCAACTGAGCCAGTTGGCAGGCAATTTCAACACTACCATCTATTGCGACAATCAGGCCTCAGTCCAGGTCTCGATTGCCAACAAGTCCCGGAAGCGCATGCGCTACCTGCACTGCGCATTTTGTTTTGTGAACGATACCATTAGGAAACATGGCATGAAGGTAATATGGGTGAAGACCGCGGATATGCAGGCTGACGCGCTGACTAAATGACTCTCCTTCAGTCTCTCCCCTTCTTAGGCATCAAGGGCTGATGGTGACAATTTTTGGGGAGGGTGTTGAAATTTGGGTAACGCAATGACGCATTAGCCAAGTATGCTTATAGAAAAATCACAACCATGTAAATAGATGTTTACGCTGCGCGCGCATGATGCGCCGCAGTTGTCTAGTTGTAACTTAAATACCGCTCACCGGCCGCACCAGAACCCTTTTCCTCACCTCTTACCATTTGGAGGTGATGGAAAAGGAACTGACCGGCAAGCAAGCTTTGCTACATTCGGGCACTTCTTATTAGGTAATGCATCTCTCCCCACCTCTTACCATTTGGAGGTGACGGAAAAGGAACTTAGCGGCGAGTGAGCTTTGCTACATTTGGGCACTTCTTATTAAAAACAATTGTGATATAAAATGAAGTACATTACAGTAAATTACAATACAGAAGATCTGATAGACTGTATTAAAATGAATAAAGAAATAAGAATCATAAAATAACAAAAATAATATTACAGTGATGTGCTTCACAGTAATATTATACTTGGTATTAAAAAGATAATAAAATAAAAATAAAAAAAATTAAATAAATAAAATAAAAACTTAATCATTCAGAAGAAATAACATTTCCTTATAACAGAATTGTGTCTTTTTTTTTAAAATATATATATATATAACTATTATTATTCTTTATTATTGTTAAAAAAACGATAAGAGATATACATTAAATAATATACAATAGATATGTATGCTAAAATGAATAAAATCAAAAAGAAATATTAAAGCTATAGGTGTATAATTATAATTTAGAATTAGATCCCTCAGTGTTATAAAAAATCATAATATTCAAAATAAATAGTAATAGTGACAATAGCATCATAAAAACAAAAGAAAATCAAATTACAAAATTAATAAATTTATTTTAATCAAGCTGAAAACTCACTTATTAATTATTATTTAATCAAGCCTATACAATTAGCTATCAGAAGAAAAGGTGGTTATAGATATTAAAAATTAATAAATATACAAATATACAAGTCTCTGTGGAATATGAAGATTAATATTATGAATTAAATGAAAAAATCAAGTATATGTAGAAAGAACAATAATAATAAAAACAAATACTCATGACCACATCAATTATACAATTTATCACAAGGACAATTATAGTAGGACCTTAAACAAGCAGGTCCTCCATGACTTAAAACTGGAAAATTATTTCTTTACTTATTATTTATTTTAATTGATACTTAATTTCTATTCATATGATACTCTATAAAGATATTAATGACCACATAAACTTCAAACCTTACTTTGGGATTAATTATAGTGGAACTTAAAGAAACAGGTCCCCCATGACCTAAAACTGGCAAATTATTCCTCTAATTATCATCTATTTTAATTAATACTCAATTTCTAATCATAATCCTATAACACTCCACAAAAATATTCATTACCACCATGACCTTGAACTGAATTTTTTTTATTTTATATATCTCAATATTACCCTAAAAAATTATTGGATTCACAACTCCAAATTTATACTTCAAAAGATAAAAAAACTGCATTCATATATATAACATAGACTACAAAAGATTCCACATAAATAGAAAAAACTTCAATAATAATAAATGAGAAATAATCCAAAAATCAACAGTTTATTCATAAAAATTCATACCAAAAGAAAGGATTTACATAAATAAAAATGGAGAGGGGGCTGCAACCCCCAGTAATACAGTTAAATCATAAATTCATTAAAACATGAAGAAAAAAATACATAAAAATAACAGAGAAGAATTTTAATGAAGGCAGCCCTCAGAATTTAAAAATTCAGTTTCAATTGAAGAATTCCAATATCATACCAATTTGAAGAAAGAAAGTTTATTAAACCTTTTTATTATCTCAAAAATTCATTTTTATCAATATCTAAGACAAAGAATCAAATAATAATAAATATCCCCTGAACCATTATATCCAAAAAAATAGGACTCAGGAGGGTCCTAAGCATGACCCTAAACTGCATACTTTGCTCATAATGACAAAGGAATGTCCTTGTATGACATTGAAAGACAGGATTGACTAACCTTAAAGCAATAATCAAGGGGAAAGAAGTATTAAATAAGAAACTTTCTTTCAGATTATTTGTCAAGATTAAAGAGAAGATGAATCTAGAATACTAATTGGAAAAATAAACAAACTCTCAACATATTTTTGAACCTTTGAGATATGACCACATACCCAAAAAAGGTCACAAGAAATATTTAAAATAATTATACATTAAAAATAATTATCTTAAAGCTACAAAAATATCATAAATTGGCATAAAACTTGGTTTAACTTAAAAACCAATGAATACAAATGTAAAACAAAATATACCATTGGATTCCCCATGGTAAGATACACATATATAATTTTTATGGCATATCTGTAAAGTCAATATTTAATAAGTTATAAGTAATAATACCTTATAAAAAACACAAAAACCTATTTATTTCAAAGACCAATGAAGCAGAATGTGAAATAAATAGTACCATTAGATTCTACATAAAATTCCACATATAAAACAATTAAGAAGCTAAGCTCCAAGGTTAATACTTAAGGAATTAAGCTGAATATATGCACTTTTTTGGTCAATGCATATATTCAAGGATTTTAGCTAATATCTTTTGAAATATGCATGATAGAGTGATGAGCCAAAAATAAAGTCATTACCTAACTACTGTAGGAATACAGAAATGAAGCTTATTTCACAAGTTATAAACAAGGTTAAAAACTGTATGGGATTATTGACTAAAATCAACAGAGCTGTTGACCACTTTGTTGTGAAAGTGGTCCAAACTTAAAAACACACAGTTGGATTCTCCTAGTTCATTTGTGAAGAATGATGTTTTTTTACTAAAATATTCAAGGTATAACCCCTTGAAATCATGGTTTGAAGTTTAAAATATTAAATTTTGACAGAAAAGATGAGTTACAAGAAAAATCATCAAAAATAGAGTTTTGATTATGTAATGAAATGCTCTTGGAAGAATAATAAGGTTATGCCAAGCTATTAGAATTCACTCTTTGAATTGCTGTAGCGTGTAAATATCAAAAGTTATTAAGGATCAAAGTTTGAGCTTAATTTGATCATTTATGATCACTCACTGTAGCTTTAAATTAAGTTTAACAGTCATATGAGTGATAACATTGGTTAATACTGTTAGTTTATGATTAAAACTAATAAAATCCACGAAATTTGGGGTTCTGCCAAGCCTTTGATGTCATCAAACTTAGAGTCATAGTGATAACTCTAAATAATGGCGTAATAATGATGTAATATGGTTTGATCATGATGTAATCATCACCAAACCTTAAGATATTGATCAATTCCAGTGGATATGATCAGTACATGTCTACTAGAAGCCTTTTGGACTCTAGGAGGGAGGTATTTACTATAAATAGAGCTCTTTTTACTCTGTTTTCCCCTCAGGCACATTAAAAACATTAAATCAATACAATTAAAAAGGTAATATCTTTATTCTTTATATATGAAAGCTTTATATTATTAAGGACCAAATATCATCTTATTATAATCATCAATTTTGACGTTATTAAATGATTTATTTAATTGTTTTTGTTAAAAATCTCTCTAAAATCTCATTTCCACGTAAAAATCAAGAATATTTGTAATTTTCTCTATTTTTTATTGTAAATACAATTTGGATAAGTTGTAGTTACATTTTTTGGTGTAAAATATCTAAGAATTATTATATCAAGTAATAAAAGTAGGTTATTTTATCTTATAATAATTTTCTCTTTATTATTCTTTTAATAATTCTTTAATTAATATAAATAGTATTTATATTAATTTATAGCTTTAATATTGGTAATATTATTGTTATTAATTGTTTTTTATTAATAAAAAACAATTTTTTACGCCTTTATTGTTTGTTTGTAACAATAATAAAGTGCCATTAAATATATTAATTATTTTATAACATAAATAATATCATTATATTTATCTAATAATATAATTATTTTTATGCCATAATTATAATAATTCTTTATTATTATAATTATTTTTATCTTATTTATTTCATTTATAAGGACATTCATAGTACAATAAGTAAATTATTAGTATTTTTTACTTATTGTTTCATAGTCAAACCTTACAATATTGAATTATCAAAGGAATTGCAATACCTGAATACTGAAAATTTTTAAATTCATGGAAATCTTCATGAGCCTCAAATGAAGCTCATTAATATCAATATTGGAGAAATAAACAAGAATCAAAGATGAAAAGCTATGAAGAAAACTTAAAAGTCCTGAAAATATGAGAAACTTAAAATAATGAAATAATGATCAAATGAGAAAATAATGTTTAAATGTGCTTTAACCTGGAATTCTGGGGACAGCATTAAATGGAGAGGGGGATGTGGTATTCCATACCTGTCTGGGCCAGCTTCAAGCACATTGAGGGTGAAAATTTCACAATATCAAAACTTAAATTGTCAATTTAGGATATCTCAGCTCAAAAGAAACTTTCACAATCACATAAGTCAAATAGTAACATGGATAATATTGAATAAAGGAAGATTTTAGCATTCAGTATAGAAATAAGCTCAAGATTTCCATAATTCAATAATTAAAAAGTTGATTAAAATATATGGATATATACAAGATAGCTTACAAATAGCCTTCACAAAAACAAAAAAAGTTTAGTTTAATACAGACAGAAACCCTAAAGCCACAAAAAACATTAGATTACTAAGAATTACAGTCACCAAAATGGATTTTATGTAATAAGATCAACTAAAAAAGTATGAATACACATCCATTGTATAAAAAGATGGAACTGAATCAAACCTTCATTAACTTCATGCATAGAAAGTTCCATATAAGCTTGAAAGAATTCCATGAATGGCCAAACATAATACAAACAAATGATACAATAATTGTACTAAATCAACTCATATCCAAAGTAACACCAAATAAACTTTAATAAGATTACATAATAAAAAGAATGAAAAATGGTGCAATAATCAAGTCAAATGACACCATCCAACATAATAATCACCAGCAAAAAAACCTCAGATTACATAATCACTCAGGAAATGATGCAATTTACCAAACATATGGTGCAATATCTCTACCAAATGACACCATCTCCAAGTTACTCACCAGCTAAATTCCCTCAAGGCTGTGCATTATAATATTAAAGTTCAATTAATTAAAAATAAAGTTTCAAAATATGGTGCAATATACCAAACATATGGTGCAATATCTTGATCCAATGACACCATCTCAAAATTACTCACCAGCAAAATTAGTTCAAGGCTGTGCATAAACATCAAAAAAGTTCAGAATGATGCAATAATCCAAACATATGATGCAATATCTTTACCAAATGACACCATTTCAAAAACACTCACCAGCTAAAATACCTCAAGGTAAAATTTTTCTAAGTCCCCTGTTTTTGAGTGCCTCTATGGAGGGCCCTTTTCCCTCATTTTCCCCCATGCTCATGGAAGTATTTCCCCAATAAATGGAAATCTAGTCCTCAATCTAAAAGATCCAACCATCCCTATTCTAGTAGGATAACTAGAAAAATAAAATTATAAAGCTCAGTAGAAAAGCTCAGAAGCATATATTAGTAGTAAGAAATTATTGATAAAAGAAAATATTTACAGTATTAATGAAAGAGTCTAATATTGAATAAATAGTATTATCATAATAAATATTAGTAGTCAGAAATTATTTATAAAAGAAAATATTTACAGTATCAATGAAAGAGTTTAATATTGCATAAATGGTATTATCATAATAAATATTAGTAGTAGTCATACATTACTGCTCAAAGAAGTAATTATTATTAGAGTTAATATTAATAGCTATCTTATCCTTGTCATGATTAAATCCTGAATCCATTAAGAGATATATATTCTCATCAAAGAAGTATTATTAGCTATATTGGTCATAAGATCCCTTAAAAAAAATCAATAAATATAAAAACCCACCCTTCTATAATAAAAGAAAAATATTATAGTATTATATCCAGTATATTCTATATTTTATATTGTTAATGAACCTTATAATCAATAATTAAACAAAGAATATAAATAAATACATATAGTGTAAAATATCATACATCTATATAATCATATATTATCAATACTTAAATTTATATTTCAATATTACCTTTAACCTATAAAATAGTGGTATTAAGCCATTATATATATATATAGTAATCATAAAAGTTATTTATCTAATAATTGAGTAGGTCTTATAGAGACTGCTGAAAGTCTTCTCTAGTTGTAAAGCCACAATTTTAAATATTGATTTGTGAGCTCTATAGGGAGATTATTTAGTATATTCAGAGGGGCAGCTAATACACCTTAGCACCCTTGGTTACAGGATCATTCAGAAATTCAAAACTGTTTACCTGTGATTTCCCCCTCAAGGACTGCCTTATCCAATCCTACACTAAAAGGAGTTCCACAATGCCTGTAACTTGAATTGCTGTTAGGAATTGACATTTTTCAATTTAAAACTCTCTTTTTGATACATTTCTTTGAGTTTTGATGAGCAAATTCCCTCTGAAAGCATCTTTTAGAAGAAAATATAAGATTATAATAAACAAGCTCATAGATTAAACCAGAAATTCTTGTTTCAGAAAAGGACCCTACATCAAAAATAACCCTAAGTCACATTTTCAACCTACTCTTTAGGGACAGTAGGTTAGAAGATTATGAAAACAATTAGTAAATATGGGAGCTGTCTGAATGTATCATAAATTCTGGATCTAGAAAAAAATTCCCTCTCTCTTGCAGAGGGGGAATGATGTGGCTTTGTGCAGCACACACATCACCTGTCTCTGGTCATGATGTGTGTGGTTATTTTTGATTTTTGTGAATTCTCAATCAAGCACAGCTGCTATGCATTGCTTCCCAGCCCCAGATGTTGCCTTCAGTGCACAAAACTGTTTTATTCCCCTTGTGTCAGCTGATAAGCAGGATCTCTGAAGCTGAAATATGGCAAGGGAATGGGTTCACTCCTAACATTGAGGATATGGCTAGAAAGGAATTCTCTGAAATTGTTGGGAATATTTGAGAATTTTTCAGAAAATATTAGAATATTCCTGAATTTTTAAGAATGATTAAGGAAATTAATAACTAAAAAAATACTGTGATGTAAAATATAAACCTAGCTTACAATATGACCTTTGAAGATACACAGAAAATGAACAAAAGATCATGAAGTCAGATATTTACTAGTATATTAATTACAATTACCTACTTACAAGGATAATCACAGTAGCAATCAAAAGAAAATATATCAGTAATATTATATCCCCTCTAACTCCATAAAAGACCCTCAACCAGTACAATTAATCCCAAAATCTCAACAATCACCCAAAAATCATGAAAATATTTGCAAGGAAAGAAAATAACCTCCTCAAATCCTCAATTTACACATTTAATAGGAAATGTTACATGTAAGAGATACAAGAAAATTGTAAAACAACTGGAATTCCTGAAGAAGATCCTTGTGACAGCCAAACTCAAGGTACAAAAACATATCCACAATACCACCACTAAATCAAATAACACAGCCTCACTGAATGCATAAATTAAAATACATCGAATTAGGCAAGAAAATATCAGCTGAACCCTAAATACCACATAATTCCCCAGTTCATGTACTTCAAAGCCCAAACACCAGCCCCATTAGAATATGGGAGGAGATACACTATATTACTAAGCACAGCATGTCCCAAGCTAGGAAATGAAACCATCTTGTGCATAGCAGGAAATCCACCTGTTAAGAGACCATCACCTTAATTGAATGTACATTTCAAGAAAAAGAAACACATCCTCTTCCACCAAACCTAAACTCTATAGTATGAAAGTAAAATCCAAATTTATCATGTGATACTTCCCCCACTAACAGCATATCATATGTTGGCAAAATGTCTGTGCAAAATAAATATCCCAAAAAAAGAAATCACCTCATGCATGCAAGGAAAACTCAAGAATAGCATCTAATAACCAGCTCATCAAAAGAATATTCATGTGATAAATGGAGGCTGTGCAGAAGGACAATTATCACTAAACCTTAAATCATCTCACACATGCAAGGAAAGTCCTCACAAAAAACAAAGTCACAAGATGAAATCAAGAGGAATTGAAGTAAAAAAAGACAGCTCCCATAGAGTTCCCCTGAGATCCCAAAAGGTACATAAAGAGGGGCTCTCTCTCCCCATGCACATTATATCCCCTTCACATCATAAGCACAGGAAGACGTTATCCCTCCCCTGAGAGGTATCCCAGTATAATATAGTGAATTTACTTTCCCAATAGCTACTCTCAGTGGAATTATAGTGTTGGATATTTCCCATTATCTAAGCTCAGTTCTATCTTATTGTTAAAAGGAAATAATCCAGTACACAATATTAGGATTACTTCTCTATCAAAACATTTTATCCAGTATTAAGATAACCCCATTTATCAATATTCTAAGTTAACCTACCCCTCCAAATATCTAATATTGAAGAATATTACCTTTTTAAGTTTAACAAATGCCATTTTTATCTCATTATGAAAGACTTTTGAAAGAATATCAAACCTTACAAAAAACTTACTCTATTATTACTTTATTTTAAAAAACTACCTTATCAACACTCATCAAATTTTCAAAAACTTATCAAATAACCTATCTTACCAATATTTTATTACTAATAGGAAACCACTCAACCAAATTTAACAGAAGAAAAAAACTGCAGACAATTATTTGATAAAAAACTCAAAATTAAACAGATTACTGATATCATATTTCTTATGATATATTGAATAGGTCTTATCTGATACTGCTGAATTATCTATTCTTCAGCTTTAAAGCCTCTTACTTAGTTTATTTTGTTTTGTGACCTCCAAGGAATATTTTTCATTATTTTAGGAGGGGAAGGAAATACATCCTTTCCACCCTTGGTTACAGGAGTTATTAGAAATTCAAAACTGTTTATTTAAATTTTATTTTTCCCTCCAGTTACTGCCTCATTTTAATACCACGCAAGAGGAGTTCCCACAGTATGTATTACATATGCATAAGGCCTCAAATGATGGTTTAGAAAATCAATTTAGTCATTAATTGACTTTTAAATTTCTTTCAGAACAAAATATAATAGAACTTTATTGTAATTCTTTTTGAAAAACACATTTAAGAATATCCACCATGAGAAAAGTGGCTGCAGCTTCCAGTAGCTGTTGCATTTGAAAATTAGCTTTGACCCAGAATAGAATGAGCTTGGATCTGGCCTATGAATTGTATTTTACCCGGGATTCCAATGTGTGTTGATATTTCAGGTTCTTCCAAGCAATTAGAATATCACAGAACTTTCAACAATCTTAATCTTTTATCTTATATAATACTTCTGCATTACATTATATGAGATATTATCATATATCTGGATTGATTCAAAAAGGCTTTGAATTCTATTATCATATTAATACAGACATTCTGTACTATAAATACTTTACCCTATATATATTCTTAACTTAAACACTTTCATTTGTCTTTTTAAGGCCTTCATAAGTAAGATCTAGTTCCCAATTCAATTGAACCTTTATTTAATTAATTAATTACCTACTATTTATATATATTAATGCAGCTATATATTATTTCTCTAAAAAGGGTTTTGGAGAAAATACACTTTTCCATCAAATAGAAACAATTAGAGATTCTTTTACTGACTATAAACTATCTATTTTTGAGATATTCCCAAATTTCATGCAAATTCATATCATATTTAACATGATGTTTGAGCAGTATTTATAGATTTTAGCTTCATAACTTTACGAAAATATTCAATGTAGAGAGATTAAAGCATTAATTCTTTAATTTCTTTTAATAAATTTAGCTTTTCAACTGTTGTTAATTGGAGAAATTAAATAATTCTTCTGAAAGAATCACTTTCAAAATACCATGGAATAAAATTAAAATTTCTATTTCTCAGCGAATGGGGAACTCTCCATACATCCCAATCATTACAAAATTTCTCAAACCTACATAAGAAAGAAAATGAAAGGAGTTCCTATTAAATATAAAAAAAATTATTCAAAGATAAGCTAAATAGAAAATGAGATTTATGGAATATTTTAAAATGAAGCTTGAACATATCAATACATGAAGTTCAATTTTACTGCAGCCTAGGGAATATAATTTAATTGGGCTCATATGAATTATATTAATATTAGTTATTGGAACTATATTACAGCTCTTGATGTAGCTTCTCCCCTAAATATTCCAAGATAATAGCTGAAGAGCTCAAAAAATTTTCAAAATGTTATCTTTGGTTGTGAAATATTTGAATATTCCACTAAATCAAAATAATTTGCTTTAATAAGTTTATTTTAAACAGAGATATACCAGGTGATAGATAAATTTTGATTATAAAAACATTCTATTGTCCATAAAGTCAAGCTAACTATGCTATTTGTATGCCATGGCTTTTTCCTGAAACAAAGAATTTTCCTCAGCTTACATCATGGGATGGAATGATACAAATATTTCCTAATAATTAGATTAGGGAAATATATTCTGCTCACAATCTTCATATACTATGGCTATATGTGAAAAATTAACTCTACAGAAGCTTATAGGCTAAAATACTGGCAATATCTCCTAGATGTGTGCTATATTTTTCTAAGCCCTCCTTGAAATACCTTTTTTGTAATTAATCTTGAGGTTTTATTCAATTGTAAATGAGGAATCTCATTTTAAGAAGAGAAAGGAAATAAGGTGCATTCTGTTTCACTTAATACAGAATTTTCTAAGAGAGAGAAGTTTCTATCTTTCCTAACTCTTTTAAAATATCTATATTCTCATGAAATACTGAATTACTTGAAACCTTTTCCTATTAATTGAATATTCAAAAATACAGTGGTTTCAGTGTTAATGTTTTTGAGCTATGTTTTTCTGTAACTGAGCTAGTGAAGCTTCAATATCTACTTCAATATCCATAAGATGGACAATAAAGGTCAATTTGTTTTAATGACATGATACCAATAAATAAATAGAAAATATCTAATAGGGAATTAAATTAAGTCTTTAAAATGAGTTTTCAAGCTAATGAGATTTGACCAACCTTACCAAAAAATTGTTTTCAGGAAGCTCAATTAGCTTTTTATCGCTTGCATATGTGGCTTGTAATTATTCTGAAACTTACATTTTAAAATGAAATTTGTTTCTTATCTCCTAAATCTATGAAATTTATCTGCCATGTCAGATTCCAAATTCAACAAATTCTGTCAGGTGTTGCAACTTTGCTCATGGTCACATTTGGATTCTACTTTAAAAGCTACCTAGGCTAACCTCATAGGTCAACATACCATAAAGCACTCTGTTCAAGAGTCATAAAAGAATTAAAAAATTCTTTAAAAAACTTAATAAAAACCAAAGCTTGTTTAAAAAGTTTTATTTTTAATCTTGACTAATTTCAAAATTACACCATGTATGGGTTACCTTGAAAAAAAAGTGTTGAAGTTAGATTATGGTTTTTAGTTACTGAATTTGCTAAGTATTTACCATAAAGGTAGTAAATCAGGCTCGAGCTCAATTTAAATGGTTTTAAAGCCATTATTATGGCTTTAAATGATTAAGAAAGGGAAAAATCTCAGTCCACGTGGGGGAAAAGTAAAAGTAAAAAGGGTCTAAGTTATTCAACATTTTGGATATGAAATTATTCAGCTAAGTCTCTCCGCTTTATGGAAGTATTTTAAAGCTTGTATAAACTTTATGAGTAGACTTTAGTTGAACAATTAAAGTCTAATCTTATTTGTTCCCAATTGGACGGGAATTCCATGCTTCCAAGAGTGTAAATCCCTCTTTAATCACTTGTAATTAAAGTTTTGAAAACTTTGAAAACTCAAATAAGCCTAAACGTCAAGCTTAAACCCTATTGGAGCCTTATGAAAGGTTAAGGTTTGGTGTACACTTCTAAATTTTGTAGAAAAAACAATTTATTCAAAAATTCATGGGAAATGCAAATCTTGATGGATTTTTCTGAAGCTCTCTCACACATTAGAATAAAATATAATCCTAATATCAACCAAAAATAAATCCTAGTTTAGAAAGAAAACCCCTTGTTAATTACCCCTTTTGAACTTAATTAAGAGACTTAAATGGAAATATTAGAAAATTATTTGAAAATCTAGATCATAAGATTTTATCTTGAAAATTTATTTTAGTATTCTTCATTTAAAGAAATTTGATAAAAAACTAATTTACAAATAATACAGCTATGATTCATATACATAAATCAGTATTAAACGTTCTTGGAGTTACAAATAGCACTGGTCACTTTAAAATAAGATTAAAAAGATGTTCTCATGTTACAAACCCTATTTTTAAGTGTTTTTTTGGAGTTTCCAAACTAGAATTCTTCTCCCTATCTATTATTGATCATGAGAGCCTCCTTCAAAAACATAAAACAAGTCTTTTAATTATTTTTTTTCTCCATTATCATCAATCAATTAATGATACATTTCAAATCCCGCAATATTTTATTAAATTGAAAATCTTATTTTCTTCAAAACAGTTCCTACTTATTTTATTCTCTATAACTTACAACTAAATAAGTGAAATAATGGATTTGATATTATGTTAATTTAATCACCAATAATTCATTTTATTATATAAAATTTTTATCTTAAAATCTGTCTAAAGCCTACGAATTTTCTTTAAAAATTCTTGAATAACATTGTATCATAAAAAGGTTTTTTTATTTATTAAAATATCATTTTTAGGAATGGCTTTGGCTTATAAACAGTATTTAGTACTATAGCTTTTTGACTTATTGTGTTGAATGAATATTATAAGCAAGTTTTTGTCTGAATTTCTATATTTTTTTATCTCATCACAGTCTTTGTGATAAATTCTCTTATAAATAATATCTATATCACTTATTAGTTGATAAATATTATTATTCTCCACATAAAATTGTCTCATTAAGAGATTTTCTATTTCTTTTATCATTATTAATAATTCTTATTATCAAATTTTTCAATAATATTTATTTCTTTATAATATAGTTATATTTGATAAATATATCGATTTGTGGTTATGATAATTAATTTTATTACATTTCTACTGAGAACAGTCATATTACTCCTGACTAATATTAATATTATCTAGAGTTTCAAATAAAAACCTTACAACAGAGGCAGAAAAATAAACTCAAAGGAAAATTGATACTACAAAGGGATGAATGGATACATGGAATTTCGGGAGTCAATATTTAAAACTATGTTGAAAGCTATAGATTATATCAACAAGGGCTTGTGCGTAAATCATTTATTCTGAAAGAAGGAGGTTAAATAATGTATCAACCATTACATAATAGTGAATTGGTATTGTAGAAAGGAATAACAATCAATAAGGAGCATCTTATGTCTATAGGAATGATCTTTTAGTTCTCAAAGGGGAAAAGGCCAGATTTGACTTATGTAGTAAATCTTTTGGAAAAGGTTTTTATGAGTACCAATGATAAATATTAGTGTCCTTGGAACATTTTATGAATCATATTTTAGATAGAATAAATAGTATATTATTGATAAAATTACACAAAAAAGTAAAAAGTGTAGGATTTATGTGGATTATAATTGGGGAGTAGAAGGCTAAAAATCACAAAATGGGAATATTTGTTTTTCATGGTATCTTCAGTAATTTCCAATTAAAATTGGCTGGATTTTATAGTGGAATTAACTTTTCAAGCTGAGTATACTGAGCTAGCTTACAGCACAAAGGAAGCTCTATGGCTATTGAAGACTTTAGAGGAAGTATTAGGAGAAACACAACCATTATTATTGTCATAAAATGAAGTAGAAGTAAGAATAGTGTCAGGAAATTGAATCAGAAAGAAGTCAGAAACTTTGGAAAGAGAACATAACTTAATTAATGAAATCTCAATCAGTGTCAAATCTCCAATAAGCTGGATAAAATCAAGATATCAAATGGTGGAAATATTTGAAAAATCATTAGGAAGGAATCAAGTTAAAGTAATTGTAGTCTTTTCTGGGATGTGATTATTTTATAGGAAGAGTTTTTGAATTGATTTGAAAGATAGGGGAAAAATATAGAAATTGAAAAAAACTAAAAGACTTTTAATTATTTAATAGCTTATAAACCCCAGGAAAATAAGATATATTTTTCTCTGGGGTGGGTTTTCTCCTAATTTTCATATCTGTAATTTTCATAATCTAATAGTAATTCTCTAAAATTATTGAGACTTAATAACAGCTTGATATCTGCTTGGTCAAGCTATGGGAAATCAAAGTTCAAGCATTATTTTAATAGCTTTGATGCCTCATAATTCAATTAGATGGGAGAGTATCCCACAGTACCACCCATTACATGCAGAGGTGGGGCTCGATTGTCAAACCTGTAATCAATCAATAGATAAACAACCTTTTGATCAATTTTAGACCTCATAAATTAATTGTATGGGATAGTATCCCACAATACCCCTTGGTGTGGAATGATAGCCTTAAATCCTGAATAGCTTTTTCAATTTTCAGGTTGAAGGGACCAAATGTTGCTAAATTTTCAGCCACAAGTGATCTCTACAGGATATTCCTACTTCTGGTCACTCTTATTTTAGTATTCCAAAGGTATAGAACGCTCAATATATTTTTTGATTTCTGAAAAATATTACTTTTCTTGTTGTTAAAGACAATTTTCAATACGTTTTGATCTTTTGAAGATACAGGAATAATTATAATGTTCATGCGTATTCTTGCAGTAGCCCTTCCCATAAAGTATGCTATTTTTGGATCTCTGATTAAAATCTGTAGCAATTATATGAGAGGTGAAAAAAGCAGGATTTCCTTTATTAATTCAAATAGTAGTGGCATGGTATATTTTCATTCAGTTAGGCTAAATTTTTGAGTCTATTAACATTTAATATTCCTCTTTGAGAGCTTTTACTCAGATAAAACAAGATCCTCAGTAATCAAGTATACCTTAATGATATCAATATATCATGTAACATATACTCTTTAAAAAGGCTCATCTCTCTAACAAAAAGCTATCTCAAGATAATCATTACATGTTTCCCTTTTCCCCTTGTTAGAGAAGTATCATATTCTTCATAAATAAAATTCTTATCTATTTGAATTTATTACAAAATAATAATTCAATGATACATACAGTAAATTATGGCTTATAATAGACACATTGCAAATATTTAGTACTTTAAATCTCTAAGGAGAATATTTTTACTCATTTTCCTAATATGTAGATATCACCTGAGAATATCTTGGTATTTCTCTCATATTTAGAGGTTTGGTTTCATTTAAAATCCCATGATGTAAGCTGAAAATAGCTCTTATATGAAGAGATAATATATTATTAGATAATAGAAGTTTTCTTCATCATTTCTATCTCAGATATTTCACTCTTCTGTATTTAAAAATTGGAAATTTCTCATTATTAATAATCATTTAAACATCACCCTGATTATTTAATCCTCTTAAAGAAAGTGTAGGCTTTATTCACTCACTAGAGGTGGTTCCAGATTTCAATACAAATATTTTTCTTTAGTATCACAGATTTTTGGGGTTCTGATTTCAAGATCATTGGGTATTAGATCATGTAGAATTCAAGCTTGGAATATGTAGGATTTTCATTTTTTATGAATCCATTCAAAGTATAAAAATTACATTTAAAGATAATTAATTTCAATTTTCTGATATTGTGAATATTTCTTTACATCAGTTCATATATAAACTCAAAAGTACTTTCACTTCAGCTCAAGTCGAGTTCAAGTTGAGTTTAATTTTGCAAATTTCATTTAAGCTTTTTTTGATCATTTTACCGTGACTAATTTTGGAATTTGTGTTGTAATTGGCAGCAATCTATTTCCAGCTATTTATAAGATTAATTTCAAAAGAGTTGACCATGTATTTTATGGGTTGGGAACTTCAATAATTGGAAGTAATACCCTTAATGCATTAATACTTTAGAACAAGATAAAACAAAGAATAAAACAAAATTAGAAAAGGGCAGTTTTCTGACAATAAATTTTTCTTTTAAAATAAGAAAATTCTATTAAGATCCTTATAAGGAATTCAAATAGAATATCTCAAATGATATATCCAAGATTCTCAAAGCATGAAAATGAGGAAAAAAATGCTTTTTTATTCAGATTTAATTTCTGGAATTCTTTCATCAAGCTAGTAAGGAGTTTTGAAAAGCCAATATTTATTTTTCTATGGGTTCTGATTCACTTAGTTAGGAATATCTCATCCCATTTCTCATTCTATTGAATTCAGACTTTGTCTCAGTTAAGTCTTCTTGCTTTCACTCTATATTTCCAATGTCTCCCCTTTTGGAAAGCTATTTGTATATTGATCAGGTGAGACTAATTTGTGACAAGTATTCTTCCTAGGTGCTTCCTCACTATTGGAATAATGCTTCTCAAAAAATAGTCCTTACTTCTCATTTCAAAATCATTAATTTAGGAGTTATTTCTTCCAATTTATTCTCTCTTTCTGAAATATTGAAAATTATTTTTTATTCCATCCAGGGTTCATTCATTATAACATCTTCATTTTACTTATTGCTCCAAGTCCCTTAAGACTTCTATAAATAGCTTATTATCTCTCATCTCTGTTGTAATGTGAAGGTCAATAGCCTTCAGCCTTTTTGACTGCCTCAAACACAATTCAAATTTATCTTTTTCCATTTTATATGTGTCATTCTCAAAAATAACTTTATTTTTTTCAAATTCAATCTACATTGCTGTATATTTCAATAATGGGTTTTCTACATTTTTACTAGCCCTTCCTGACATGAATTTCCTTCATTTCATAATACCAAGTATTGGAATGGATTTTTAAATATGTATGTAGCCTTGCAGTAATCTAGTGATATGGAGCTCTTGTAACATCAATTCGTAGAATATAAGTATGGTAAATAAGCTCCATATGTTCAGATTCTTCAGCTCCTGGGAAAATAGGACAGCTTTCAAAATCTGAGAGCTTCTTTAGAGATTTTTTCTCCATGGCACATATTCTTACCATATTAGTATAATAATGAATATCTAAATCTTTCGTTATTTTTTCAAATAATCTGTTTTGATTTGTATGTTTTTGCCTCTGAGTCAGCTTTGTTCGGCTCCCATGGCTAAATTTCCATTTTCAAATCAATTTCTTTTCTAATCTTGGGTGGTCTCAAGTAATTTAATTGCTCCTCTTCCTTCAAGTAAAAATTATCAAAATCTTCTGTGAACTTTAAGACCACCTTTTGAATTATCTCTAGGCCTCTTGATATTTTCTGCTGTTAATTGAAATACTTCTCTTGAGATATGCTTTGGGGTTTGATTTCTTTCCATATCCTTTACAAATTTAAATCTATTTCATCCACATTTTGGCTTCTAATTCTATTTTCCTCATTTATTTCTCACATCTCCTCTCCAAGAACTTCAATCCATTTAAATTTTAATTTTATTTGAAGATTAATCTTTTTCCAGAATCTTGGTGGATCCCCTTTGGGAAAATCATACTGGTTGTTTTTCAGATGAGTAGTTACACCTATGCTTAAAGAAAGCTGTGGGTAAATTATGGATTCATAAATATTTCTTTATTTTTCTACAAATACTTTCTCAGTTTGTATATTCCTTGAACCCACTGTCTTCATATCTGGTTTTTTTAGCTTTATGTTTTTCTTATTGGATGAAAGAGTGTAGCTTTATTTTATTCCTTGCTTCTATTTGGAAACCTTCTGGAATAGTAATATTTGTTGGGATTTTCAGCCACCAATTATCCATCTGTAGAATCAAATATATATCTGTGTGTCTGTTTAGATGGTTTTTTGATTCAAGTTCTCATTTTGGGTAGACTAAATGAGAGTTGTGGGATCAGGATTCTTTATTCTGAGTCCATGAAATTCTTTTGTATGAGTATCTTGCTCCAACCTATTGGTAGGATAACCTTGTTCTGGAATTTTGACAAATTTTTCAAAATTCTTTTTCTTGAGAGGAGTAAACCACCTAAAGGAGTTAAAAAAAGAAATCATACATAATGAGCATGAGGGGAATGATAAAATAAGAATATTATTTAGTTCTATTTTCTCATGAATTTTTCTTCCCTTTGGGAGTTCCCCAATACTTTCGTTATATGTGTAGGAACATTTTTGTTGAGATTGCAAATGCTCATAGCTGGTTTTGCATCTGAAAACACCCCCTTAAGAGATTGAATAGGCTCCATGTCTCTTTTGACAGAAAAATAAGGAGGGTGAGATATGTAATAGGCCCCAAGGCTCCTGGTTTCGAATTTCTGGACGGCCTAATAGTAATAACTTACAGTTTAATCCAAGAAGAAAACAAATCCATAGGAAAGGTCTTGGGTACCAAGCGCAATCCAACAATATCTGTTGGTGGGAGTTTATACCTGTTTTTTATGTAAGTGCGCTACATAAGCTGTACATCATTAAATACTTTTAAAAGCTTTAAGTATTTATAAATGCAAAAGAATATTGAGAGGATTTGGCACAAATCATTAGATAAGAAGATGTGATCTAAATTCTCAGTATTGAATATTTCAAAAAAGGATTCAATAGGCTTTCGTCTTTGAAGGAATGCTTTTCTTTTTCTTTTTTCCATTTTAAATGTATTACATTAATATTTCTATTGATTCTTCTCATTGAGTTGATATCCTGGATTTCATTTTATGGGGATGCATATTTGAAGCAGTCAATATGGGAACTTGAGAATTATCCTCTTCATTGAGCTCCTTTTTTGTTTAATGAGCCAAATTATTTGAGAATGTGCCATTATTATTTTATTAATATATTATTCTGAGTTTCCAAAGCTCATCATGAAGTTATATATTTTCCTAAAGAGAAAAAGTTTAATCAATCTATTTGGTTTCATATTGTCTTTGATAATGATAACTTTGACTGATAGAACCAGACATTTCAAATGTTAATTTGATTATACTTTCTTCATAATTTTATATTATTTTCTCAATGCAATATCCTCCATATTTTCAGAACACTTTGGAATATTGAAGCAAGAGCTTATCTCATTTGAATTTGCCTTCAGTGGGCGGATTGAGCCTGAAAAAGTGTTTTTTGAATCGCTCTAAGAGGTTTTTTAAGAAGGAAGGAAGTTATTTTGGAGAAAATGGAAGGTTTTTTTAAAAACATAGGTGTTTTTTTTAGAAAAATATATAAGTATTTCATGAAATATAGATGTGTTTTTCATTCTTTGAAAGAAAGGGGGTTTCTTTGACAACAGAATTATTCTTTTGTTAATACAGAAAATGGTTTGTTATTGTGGTGATGTATCAGCATCCTTTTAGCAAGTGGAAGAATCAATTCAGTCTCTGCTATTACTAAATTGATTTCTGTAGAGGAATTTATTTAGAAAAAATTTATCATTGCTTTAGCAATAGCGTTTTTATCTGATAATTTCAACTTTTATTCTTTTTTAAATATAAACACATCCCAACCAAATTTGAAGTAAATTAAATAATAAAGAAACTATTTCTTAATTAAAGTATTCCTTTTTATCTTTGAGTTTTCTTTTTAATAATCTTGCAATTTTCCAGTTTTTTTCTTTATTAAATATAAGGATTTCTTCTACTCCCATTATACTAGAAACTTTGATATAAATGAATATTTTCTTAAGATTAATGCCCAATTTGTGATTCATTTTTTACCAAAATTTTGAATTATGTTTCATTTATTTGCAATTAACATCAAAAATGGTTTTTTCTTCAAAAAATATTTAATTTTCATTATTTCTGTTCAAAAATTTATTTTACATAACCCTTCGTTGTGCAACTATCCCCAAATGTCTTTTACCTGTTCAATTGTACAGTTTTTCCTTTGACAATATTTTATTTATCTATTTTTCATAAGCTGATATAGCCATGGACAATCCATAATTATCTTATATTATGAAAGAGAGGACATTATCTATTAGTTTTCATATCACATTGTACAAGGAATCCAGACGTCTTCACTGTCATTGAGTACAACAAGGAATGAGATTAAACCCATGGTATGATGAGGAGTTGTCAAACAAATAATTATTTATTGGACTTTTTTGAATGGGAAAAAAGGTTTTTTTAAGTTAACTTAATAATTATTCAATAATATACCCAATTCATACCAACAGAATTTACATGGTTCGGAAATTGACAAGTAATCACATATTGAATTTTATAGGTTGTGTAATGGGAGCTTTTATGAGACAGTTGGCCTGTATTTAACATAGTTAAATCAACTTTATATCAAGTATCAAAATATAGTATTCCAGGAAATTCTGGTAGCATTGCATGATCCTACCATAGTTGAAGGGTCTCTGTTTCATTAATAATCACAACAAATCAATATTGCTAATTGTCTTTTGATTTTTTGAGGTTCTCAGCTGTTGATGAGGAAGAAAATTGGAGAAATGTAAGGGAAGCATACAGACAATGAAAATTCCTCACAAATGTTATTGGGGCCATTGATGTGAACCATATCCCTACAGTTCCTGTACCAAATGACAATTTAGATTCGTATTTAAATTGTAAAGGTTGGGCTTTTGTTTTCTTTAAGTGTATTTTTTATTGGAATGGGATCTTTTACAGCATGAGTGATGCATCTTCTTCAAAAAATGGCTCCATTATTGATCTCATTTGATGAATTAAGTATGCAGTAGCCTACCTGGCTTGGTTCATGACATTCGATTTTTTGGGAAATCACAAATTAGGAAGGATATCATTAATGGAATCCCATGATTTCCACCAAATTTCTTCCTCATCCGCAATTTTGGTTTTTCGGAAAAGCTCCCAATCCTCATACCATCAAGGAGTGTAGGTGATGAGGATGAATTTATATTTAATCATATGAGTTCATCAATGTGAAAATTATTAATTCATTATCATATTTTCAGGCAAGTACCAGACTCATATACATTTAAGAACAGTGGTGGCACAAGCCTTTTGTCACCTAAAAAATAGATTTTTATTTTTACTTTCACCTGAAGCCATTTTGCCCTTAAAAATTGGAAAAGTGACTATAGCGTGCATTATTTTGAATAAAATTAACAATTGAAATCAGTATAATTTCTTGCACACTTGGTACAATTGGAAAAGAGAATCAATCAGGATATAAGGCATCAATCAGTTCTCCTTTTTGTCAATTTAATATAAAAGAACATTGAAAAAGCTAATGAATCTAATTAAACATTACATGCTGAAAAATAAGATGGAAGAAATTATTGGACAAATGATATAATCTAACATTGTAGCTGTGAATCAGTTATTTCAGTTTTGATTATCCATCTAGATTGATCTGGTGATCTTAATTATAATTATTTGAAAAATTCTGGTTTGTATTAGTTTAATTGCTCAAGAAAGTCATACATACTATTTGAGATAAATTCAAAATTTAACAAGTACTTATTGGTCTATCAATGTGTGCAATATACAAAGAATTACATAAATAATTAAGCCAACCAATTATTTAAGCTTTTATCTATGAAATATAACTGTTCAATATATTTTTTCAATTAAGAAATACAGGGATCTTGAGCCTTGATTTCTTACCTCAAACAAGAAATTTCTGGAGATTTTATTTGCACTTTGCATTGGTTCTGTTTACTTTGGGATAGGAGTACCAATCTCCTTTGAGATAATATTTAAATCTCATTCTTCAATTCCTCAAGGGATTCTCCATGGAGGTCAGAGGTAGTGCTTCTTTAAACACCTTTGAAACCTGAGTGAGAATGATTCATTTTTTATTTTTTTAGAGAAATATATAAATCCTGTATGTGAATAATATCATGCAAGGGGATTTTGCAATTGATTGTTCAAGGGATCAGGTAGAAGAGATTTTAGATAAGAAGTCCACCTTTTTTGGAAAAAAGAATGGCTCATTAAATAAGCAATTCAAATATACAAGTCATTTTTTCTTTTATTAATAATTGCTCATTGAAGACAAATTTAGAAGAGAAATATTCTAAATATATATTTTAGAAAATATTAGTATTTACAGCTGTCCATAATTTTTTTTTGCACTGTTTTATAGCTATTGCTGATATAAATTTTCTTTATTTTTTAAATACATTGTATTTACAATACCTGAAGAAGAAATTCACATACTAAATTATCAAGAAAATATTTTTGTACATTAATTTTCTATTAGTACTAGACAGATCATTGCCACATATTGAGCTTTTTTGCTGTTTTGGATGTTTTAATAAACTTGATAAGTCACCTAAAATACAATGAAGATTATTAAATTCATTATTGAACTGTATCCAAGGAAAATATGAGAACTTACACATTACCATTGAATTACACATTGCATAAATTAGAAGGTGGCTCATACAATGGAATTCCATTCATTTTTGATAACCTCACCATCATGTACAAATCAATATGATAACTTCTTCATCCTCTGCTTGCATTTTTACCTCAAATAGCTGTCTTTCTTCCTTGTAATCTCTATGTAAAATTTCTCTCTCCTTATCTTGTGCCTGTTGCATCCTATCTTTTTCCTCTGCTCAATCTCGTCCTTGTGATAGTATAATCATAAATGGAATAATAATTTCTTGCATGCTATCTTTCATGTCATTCATCATGTTCTGATTTTGCCTTGTTTTTGCAAATTTCTGTTTGAATGTTTTACTAAAAGAATTGTGACACCCACATCTTGAAGTTTATGATATATTTTTAATTGACCCCAACCCTTCCCTTTCATGAAAATCATTACCTGTTTCTTCATATTCATCTTTTTTCTCTTTTAATTATAGTTTCTTTATGTTCACTACCAGAGTTTCGATTTCATTTTGCAAAATTGATCTCATTAACTTGAATATTTCCCTCCTCACCAATTTTTTTGTTATTCAATTTACTTGTTGAATGCGGAAAATAAACTTATTTCAATCCAATTGCATTCATTCCTGAATTTTTTTATTGAGTTTTTTCCATCAATAATAAATCTATTATTCTAAACAAAGTTTGAAAATTTATGTTAAAATAAAATTCCTCAATACTTACATCCAATGTCATATGATTACCTTGTAACTGCATACAGAAACCCCCACCTCCAGTCCATCCCATTCCTCTTTAATTATCTAAATATCACTCCACATTAGTCTATTTCACTCAAATTAATTAAACAAAACACCTTATAATCAGGCATTAATGCCTTATACCTTCCTTCAAGTGTTTTTAATGATGGGTCTTTCAGTAGATTGTAGTTTCCATTTTGATTTTCATTTGTCTTTTTGAAACAATTCCAAGGTATGAACCCAGTTTTTGTGGAATCCAAGTTAAGTTAATCCATTTGCAATTCCCTCATCATCTTTCATAATTTCTCTGTACTTGCCTCATTCCAAAAATAAACAAGTTTTATCATTTTGCTGATTGTGAGCCTATGAGTTAAGTGTGACATACCCATAAGGCCACAAATAACATTATGCACAGTTGATTTAGTCTTAAACAGTCCTAACAACTGAGTTTGAAGTAAAAAATGGCAAAAATTAAGTATACCTTTTTTTGGATAAACAAATTTATAATTATTATTTCTTTTTGGATTTGACACCAAAAATAACCTAGGGTAGACCCATAGGGTGTTATACCCAAAAATGAATATTTCTTAGCTTATTAGAAGATTTAAGAATCTCAATGTACAATTTCAAAGTTTTTAACATTTTTTTGGAAAATTTAAATTTAAGCTTAAATAAGCTTCATTTTTAAAGTTACATAAGGTTTATGCAAACATACCAAAATTTTAGTTAAAATTAAGGTGTTATGTATATTTACTGAATTGGCTAAGGATTTTCCATACGGAATGTAAATACTGTGTGAGCTCAATTTAAAGGCATTTAAGGACATAGTATGACTTTAAATAAATAAAAGGGCAAAATCCATGCAAAAAGGTGGGACAAAGGAAAAAGACCAAACAGAGCTGGGGTACCCAGCTTTTTAGATCTGAAAGGATTAAATGAAGGTTTTCCACCTGTATTGGAGGATTTGCAACCTTATTTAAATTTTAATATTAGACTTTGATCCAACATTCAGCTTGAACTGGTTTAATCTCCATTTGGACAGGAATTTCAAGCTGCCAAAGGGTAAATCCCAATTTGCAAGCTTGAAATCAAGGTTTTATGGTCTTTCAAAGCTTAAATAAACTAAAAATTTTCAAGTTAAAAGCATTAAAACCTTATCAAAAGTTAAGGTTTTTGTGTATTTCTATTTTACATTGAAAAATAGCAATAACTTCATAAGTTCATTAAATATCCAACTCTTCATGGATTTTCTTGAAATTTTCACACAGCTTACAATGTAATATTATCTGTGTATGAATTAACTTTCAATCATGTTTTATAAGCATGTTTCATTGGTAATTAGCCTTAAAATCCACTATTCTAATTATACTTAAAGAAAATTAATATTTCTTTAAAAATTAATTTAAAATTGAGTTTAAGAGATTTTTGCTTGAAACTCTATTTTTGAGTTTTTCATGTGATGAACTTTAATATAGATAAACTTAATTTATATTATAACTTAAAATAATTAATTCAAAAGAGGATCAAAGCTACTTGAAGTTAAGAATAGCACTGGCAACTTTAAACTGGAATTAAAAAGAAGTTACCTTAAGTTAATAACCTTATTTTTAAGTATGTTTTTGCAGTTTTGAACTGAGAAAGCCCTCTATATCCATTATGAATTGTGAGAGCTGCTCTGTAGATATAAGGAGGGTCTATTCATCACTTTTTTTGCCAATAATAAATCATCATTCCAATCATATTAGACATTTAAACAGGTAAAGTTTTATTAAATATAAAATCTTATTATTAAAGCCATTCTTAAGTATTTTATTATTTATAGAATTTAAATTTAATGAATTGAGATCATAGAATTCAGATTAGTGTTATAATAATCTATAATATATTTTATTAGATAAAATTATCCTTTTATATATGTTTTAAAAATCCACAAACTCCTCTTAAAAACTCTTTAATCATATTTTTTATCATAAGAATTTGTTTTATCATTCAAAATATTTATTGTTGGTGTGTTTTCAACTTTTAATCATTGCTGGATATAATGACTTCTTTTGTTTGAATTGTTGTATTAAATAGATATTATAAGTGAGTTTTCTTTAAATTTCTATATTTTTTCAACTAGTATTAGTTTTTTTCATAAAATTCTTCTAAAAGAATTATCTCTACACAGTGTGTGTGATAATTTCTTTTATAAATAATATTCTTATATTACTTATATGTGGATAAATATTAATATTTTGCATGTGTAACTGCCTCATTAGGAGCTTTACACTTGTTATTGTTATAACTTTCAGTGACTATAGCAATAATAGAATAATTATAATATATTATAATTATTGCTTTTTTTTATTATCAAATTATTTAATAATAATGAGATTTATTTTTTTATATATAATTATTTTAATAATTATATGAATTTGTGGTTATAATATTTAATTATATTATATTTTCTACTGAGAACAGTCAAAGTACTCTTGATATTTGTTACTATTATCAAGAGTTTCATAGACAAACCATACATTTTGGGGCCTGCTCATGATTTTAACCAATATTTGGAACATAAATCATATTCTAGACCTTATTTTACTGTTTTTTGATGTAAAATTGCCATATTTACTTTAATATTGGCCTTTTTGGGACTTATCCCTTATAAATAATCTTTATAATATTGATAAATTTATTCTATAAGAATATTGTTTGAAAAAATATACTATTGAGTGATTTGGAATAAATTTCTATTGTCTAACTAGTGGCTTTTTCACATCACAGACTTGAAATTTATTCTTTGAGCTATTCTAGTATAAATTGAATAATAATATATTTTTGATTAATAACTTATTAATTTCATAATTACTATTTTTTAAAAAATAAAATAAAAAATAAAATAAACAATCTTAAAAAAGTTAAAAATCTTTACTTAAAAATATTTCTCTTTATTTTTGACGTAATTTGCCATAAATTACATTAAAAAACTTTATTTAATAAGTTATGTTTTATTTCACAATAAAATAACTTATAATTTGTTTTTTCTGTAGTGTCAGCAATCATAGAAAGCTCATTTGATTCTAGTATTGAAATCCAAACCAGCCCAGCACCAGGGGGATTAATTAAAAAAGAACCCTTTAAAGGCCCAGCAGGTGAATTCAATCCATTTCTTAGTCCAATTTTCCTTAAATTGATGTGAAATGACTCCTACTAAAAGTGGAAGCAACTACTCCATCTAATCAAATGGATCTGGACCAGGACATTCAAGTCATAAATCCAAAAGACAAGAATTTCAGCCCAGAGGAGAGGCACAAATGGAAGATGCCAGAACTTCCACCATTTTCCAAAGGTTAGCCAGCACCTTTGACACTCTTATTGAGAGTTCAGAAGCTGACATAACTGCTATTCCTATTGTCAGACCTGAACCATTTCCAAGAGGCAACAATAGAAATATACCTGTCTCAGTACAAGAACTGGTTTATGGCAGCAAAGCAGCAGGAGTGGGAACTTCTGCCAAGTCCTTGGATAGGCACAATGAGCTCATATCTCCAAGTGAAGAAGTTCATGGGCCCAGAAAAGACAGAGTACCTTCTGAGGGGTTTGACACCCATTTCTTGCAAAGGACAAGGCCAACAGATAGAATCTTGGTTGAAAAACCAAAGCATTTTGTCAGAGGAGAAAAAGAAGAAGTTTTCCCAAGGAAAGAAAACCAACCCTGTGGAAGCTCTCCAAGCCTCCACAAGCAACAATCTGCCTCAACAACTTCCAAACAAGGACAAGCAAGCCCCAAAGAGCGATTAGAAGGGAAAGGCAAAATCCAAGTGGAACAGGCCTTGCCCACAGAATCTCAGAATTCCAAAGAAAGAAAAGACAGCCATGGACAATGTATTCCATATGGCAAGGACTCTGATGGAATTCAAAAACAAGGAGGAGGAAATAATGAACCAATCCTTTCCAAATAAATAAAGGTTGTAAAGCTTGGAACTCATTTTGAAACTTTTAATAAAGAGATTTTAGCAAAGTTAAACAATTTTGATTATATCCAACAGAAGTTTGGTAGAGAGATTTTACAAGTAAAAGAGTCACAAAAGACCATTATTGGTCTAGAAAATGTGAGTAAAGACAACATTTTTTCTTTGATGCATATTTGTGAGAGAATTGAGTCCAAAGTCACTTTGCTCAATCAACAAGATGAGAATTATATATCTCTTATTACTAAATAATTGAAATACTTAAGAATACAAGTGCAAAACATGGAAAATTCAACTGGTCACAATAGGGGGTGTCAAAGTCACCAAATCTGGCCATAAAATAATGTGGTATTTGGAACCCAAATCCCAACACTAAATCCCAGGTTTATAATGTGTAAATCACATGGCATTTTAACTAAGTCCCCTGGTATTTTGACCAAATCCCATGCATCTGGGATTCCAATTTGAAACCTAACACAAATGAGTATTCAAAATTCATAACTGTACAACATATTCTTCTACACTCCATTTTGGACAATCTGACTGAACAGCTAACAGTCCATTTATACTTCTTCATCCATATAATAATGCCTTGTTCCAAATCAAGACACATTAAGTCAGATGTGAAGATCACCTCTTGCCTGCCACATCCTTCAGGTCACTTAATAAGTACAGATTACTTAACCATAATTAATTGGCTTTCAGTCAAATCCAATTTTGAGTAATGTTTTGGTACTAGTGGCTCAACACCTATTGGAAGACCTCCTTTGTCAAAAAAGCATGGATTTCAGCTTATGGCCATTGAGGTCAACAAAAAATCACAAAATCTCCTAAACCTTAGCTCAAGCAGCATCCAAGATCAATGGCAAACATATAAAAAGAAGTATATGGCAGAAAAAAAAAATTGAAAATTCAACTGGGGCTGGAATAACGGAAGAAGATGAGAGTAAAGGAATCAAATAAATTAGTGAAAAGCTTGAAATTATGTGTCCTTGCTATGCTGAAATGGATGTTCTCTTTGGCCACAAGCCCAATGTCACTCCCATTGCAAGCTATGATTTGCAAGAAAAAGACAGCTTAAATGGTGATAATGATGATGTTTTGCTTGATAAGATAAGTTATCATCTCTTCCTTTTTTTACCTGCAATAATTAGGCCTCATTTGCTTTTTAAAGGAGAATAATGTTTTGGAACCAACTCTCAATCTGGTTCCTTTGCTTCATAATGAAGATGACTTGGTTCAAGCAAAAAACCTTCAAGATGAGTCAGTAAGTAAGTTTAAGCTTGATACTTATGAAATCCATTGTTGATTATTTCTCCTTTGACCAGAAAAGTAAATCCATCACTAATTCAACACAGAAGTGTAATCAAGCATTGATGCCCAACTTGAATGAGAAGAGTGGTTCTAGGAAAAGGCCAATGGATATGTTTGCACCAACATATTCAAATTTGCTTGAACCACAAAAAAAGGGTATGTTTTGTATTTATGGTTACTCTGATGAATCCTACTGACAAAATGCATGAGCTGTAGCCTGTGAAACCAGTGAAAATGCCTGTTTGGAGTGGGACAGGGAGAGGTGGAAAGAAGAGAAAGCAAGAAACATGGAAAAGGAATGGTTTGACGAAGTGAAGTTGGGAAAGCAAATGGAGTTTGAGGAGAAGAAACACAAAAATAAATATGAATTTGAAGAAGAAAAGTGGAATCGTTAATTGTACTTTAAGGAAAAGAAATTCCAGATGGATCTCACTATAGCGGTATTGTCATCAAGCAGGCCAACTGCAGAGCTGGAATGCATGTTGACATTAATCACCAAAAAATAAAATATTAGGTATACATCATGTGATCATTTTATATGTGGTGATTTGTTCAATAAAACTGAGGTTTATGCACAATTATTGATCTTATGTTGTGAAATCTAACTGCAATTTATTACAAAATTGAAAATTTGATGTTTATGTGTAATTGGGGCACCAACTTGCAATTGATCTTATGTCATGAAATTTAATTCCAATTTATTACAAAATTGAAGATTTGTGCAAGTTTTGCATCAAGATCTTATGCCAAGTCTGTTCCAATTGAAATTGAAGGCTCCCTCCGTATTTCCTTTCTTTTGGATTTTTTGCCAAATACAAGTTGATGGCCACTTTTTTCCTTTTTTTTGAAATTTTATTTTATGTCATTTTTTTTTTCTTTAATTTTTGCTTGTTTTTCTATATGTTTATTCTTTTTTATTTTATATGTTATCTTTTGCATTTTTTCAACTTTTAATTTTTGATTTTCAATTTTCAATTTTTTATTTTTTATTTTTACCCCTCACTCTTCAATTTTCTTTTTTTTTCAGATTATTCAAAAAAAACTCACTCTTCTTTTTTAATTAAGGTAAGTGATTTTTTTTGTTTTTTTTCACAACTCTATTTTTTTTAAAACTGATTCTAATAATTTTTTATTCTATTTTATTTTGAAGATTTCATCCACCTCCAATATGCCTCCAAGATACCCCCACCCATCACCTTTCACCTCCAAGATCCCCCCACCCAGCACCATCCACCTTCAAAAACCCCCCAGTCACCCTGGAACCTCCCAAAAAGGCTCCTGGGAAGTTCCAGGGTTTAATCCTCTTAAAACCTTCCAAATCAATTTGGAATGTTCTTTTATTTTTTGATGTTAATGGCCTCCAGAGGCCATTACCATCATTTATTTTTTTTGATTAATACTGTACTGATGTTGATTTTTTTTCAAATCATAATCATATTTATGATTATTATTATTATTTTAGTTGATAATTATTACTGATGGTTTTTTTTGTCTTTTTTTTAAATAATCATTCATTACTGATCTATGTTTTTTTTGGTTTTTTTAAATCATCATAAATTATTGATGATTTTTTTTCATAATAATAATCTGCGGATGATTATATTTTTTTTATATTTTTTTAATCATGAATCTTCTGATGATTCTTTTCTTTTATTTCATTTTTAATCATAATTATCCTCATGATTTTTTTTTCCTTTTTATTTAATCATCATCATGAATCACTGATGAATTTTTTTTAATCATAATGAATCACTGATTATTTTCTTTTTATTTTATTCTTTTTAATCATAATGATCTTTATTTATATTTTTTTTGGTTTTTTTTAATCATCATCATTACTGACCTCATTTTTTCTTTCTTTTTTTTTAATCATCATCATTGATCACTGATATGTTTTTTTTATTTTTATTTTTAAATCATAATCATCTTGATGTTTTTTTTTTATTTTTTTTTTGAATTATTATGATTACTGACCTTTTTTTCTTTTTTTAATCATCATCATGAATCACTGATGATTATTTATTTTATTTTATTTTTTTAAATCATAATCATGATTAACTTATGATTATTTTTTCTGATGATTATCATTTATGACCTATCATTATTTTTTTATTTTAATTTTTGTCTAATCTTTTTATTTATTTGATAATATAGGGGTGGATTATTTATGAGGGTTTATTGTGCAGCTTCATTCCATTTCAGGCCCCTTCCATATTCTTTGAAATTCAAAAAAAAACCTCCTCCTCCATCTCACTCTTCAAATCATTCTGATAATGCCATGGTTAGGACTAAACCAAATATAGAGCATCATGAGGATAATAATACCAAAGCAAAACATAAAAGAAAACTCACCTGAAGCTAAAGAAAACACATCCATGATTCAAAACAAATCATTTCTCACCTTGGCCATTCAAACACAGAATATAAGAGCTTTTCAGCCATTTGAATTGGCAAGAAATCAGCCAATGTGTCATGGTTAAAACTTCCATCACTCAACACTCTACCCCATCCTTATGTACTCATTGATAAAACCAAAAAGCCCTTTTTACCTGTCATAAAATATGAAATAACCCCATTTGATGATTCTTCTTGCCACTCTCAAATTCTCCGAAACCTCATCATGACATTAATGCCCTTATCTCAAAATCAACAATAAATTAAAACCAATAAGCAACTCCTAGGTGGCATTATGAAAGGTATTGGGTTTTGTCCTGGTTCAGATTCTGGCAAATCAGCAGGTGTGTGATCTTTTTTGCTTGTTATTTTAATAATCAATAAGTAACTTCAATATTCTTAGGTGTTTACTCCAGAAAACCTGGTTTTACTTCTCATCAAATTGAATTGGATAACATACAATGGACCAAACTTCAGCAATATGACAAATTCATTTACTCAAGAATATCACATTTTTCAAAATTAGCTTCAAATGAAAGTGAGTCATTAATGGAAGCAGCCAAATGACCAAGCTTCAGTCAGCTCAAATGGGCTTCTGCCAATCAAAAGGAAGAGTTCAAGTCTTTTACAAATGTCATTGTCACTCAAGATGGATTTTTCAATAAGCCACACCAAGATTCAAACAATCTCAATGCCTGGACTTATGGTATATTTTCTTTTGTATCAAAAAAAGATTTCCATCCCCTTCCAACTTTCTTAACCCCCTCTTTACATGGCTTGCACTTCCCCAAATTGAAAATGGCAATTGATTTTTCAAAAAAACCTATTATCATGGAAATTCTTTGGAAGACATCAACAATGGTTCATCATACAACAAAACCTCCTCCATAAATTATAAATAATGATTAAATAACTCATTTTAGATGTTCTTCTCAAATCAACCATAAATTATTCAATGTAGGTGACAAATTCTTTAAAATGACCCCCACTGAAATTAATTCAAAAGTCAATGGGTACTTTGAAAGAAATATGCAGGACCAAAAATTAACTAAAAAATATTAATTGTAAATAGTTTTATTTTACCAATAACACTCCACTCCGTTGTATGCCATTAAATTAAGTATATAAATCAATGGTCCTGATGAAATTCACAATTGACTATCTTTCCATGCCAAAGTAATTGGTTTGGGTTTTTCACACATATTTACCACATCTTCCCCAATCTCATTATTGAAAAGATTTTCTGCATGTGATGGATAATTATCTTCATATAAACCAAACCATTCATAACCAATTTGTGCTAACATATTATGTAAAATTGTGCAAAAAATGACCCAACTAGCAAAATATTCAATTTCATGATTATCCCTCATTTTATTTCACATTTCCCTTAGAGAAAACCACCTCCCCTTCAAAATTCCAATGGCATGCTTTATTCTGACCCTTGATTTTTCTGAAAAGTAATTGAAAGAATGGTTGGCTTCATTCTGTTCTACCACTCCCTTATATGCTGGAACAACCCAAGGAGAGCTTGCATATGCTGAATTGGCAAGTAAGTACTGATCATTTTCATAAAAATTATGAGGTTTTTGTGCTATTTTCATATGTTGATGGACAGTTGAATCATGAAGTGACCCAGTACAACCAACATGTAGAGCAGTGAGCTGTTTGTTTATATTTCAAACCAATTCTTGACATAGAATACCTTGATTGTAAAAAGTCAGTAAAAATGAAATAAAGAATAAAACTTCAACAGCTTACCTCTTTTTGCAATCAAAATAGGCTTAAACATCATTGGGGGGATGTTGTGATAATGGTATGAGACTCCCATCAATGAACCCAATGCACCCAGGGAAGCCTTCCGCCTGCATTACTTGAGACATCTCACCTTGTTGTTCTATTGTTGGCCACATAATCACTTTGTGCTTCAGCTTCATAGCTATCTGGATAAATCTTTGAATGTTCAACACAATAGCCCCATTGCTAATCCAGAATAATATTCCACTCTTTCCCAAAGCATCCCCATTGCCATTTGATCCTAGCCTTGATAGTGCCACAGCCAATTGGATGGCAGGATTGCATTGTTTTGTTTGTGATGAGTTTTGAAAGGTTTTATCATCTTGATTTTTTTCAACCAATTTTTCAAATGATTCATGTGTGGTCCTACATAGCTGTTGAAACTTTTCAGATGGAAATGTTTGTAAATCATTCATTGTGTACATGTAATGTGATGTATATCTTCTACAAGTATTTATTCATATTTGTGATGTTATCATATCTAATAAGAGAATATCTTCCTGGATATCATAATCACTATCAGAGCTGAGAGAATCAATGAGCTGCAGTGAGCTTAATGTCTGAAGTAAAGGTAGCTTTGTGATTCCTTTGGCATGGTAAATGAAGAAAAGATGTATAGAAAATGCAATTTTAAATCAAATAACTTAATAAATTACCATTATACTCAGATTTTATGCAAGAGAAGGGGAGTCTTATGCAGCTTAATATGCCTTTACTGAGTTGTGTGTGGTAAAAATGTCCTTTTAAGTAAAGCTAAAGGGGGTATTTTAGTATCAAAATATGGGATTTGGTACCAAAAAGCCTGGGTTTTTGTACCTCAAAATACCGCACCTCTTGAGGTGTGGGATTTCCCAAATCCCAAAATGCTAATGCGGTATTTGGAAAAAAACTCCGGATTTTGAGTGTGGGATTTGGTAACTTTGACACCCCCTAATTCAGCTATTTTCCAAGAAAAATTGGAAAAAGGTGATAAAGAAAGACTTGAATTTGAAGAAGATATTCAATCAAGTACTAATAATATATCACTAATAAATGAATTTCCAAGACAATCCACACCAATTCTTGACAGAAATGTGTTTAACTTGAATAATGACTTACATCATACAATTTCAAGCAATGCAGAGGTGGAGGCTACCTGCAATTTGAAGGATATTCCCAGATTAGAGGAATGGCCAACCTTTAGTGGTGAAGGAGAATATAACCACATGAAATTTATGAAAACAATCAATATGTTTAAAGAAGACTTTAACATACCATATGAATACATAAGTGCCATATTACACTCATTATTTACCAAATCAGCCAAGAAATGGTATTATAAAATGAGACAAGACCATGGTAAACACTCTTGGCCCTGGTGGAAAGAAAAAAATATTTCCAAATGGGCAAATGATTCCTGGAGATTTATAATGGAAAATTATTTTGAAGAAGCCATTTTCAATATTGAGAGGGACAGGCCTGTGTCTTGGTTTCTTAAGCAAAAGGACAGATTGACTGCCCTTCATCCTGATATGTCTTAAACAATGGTACATGAAAGGATATTAAGGGAGTGTGGTGGTGCCCTTGAGCATGCTATAAGAAGCAGATGTATAGAGCCTTGCTCTAAAGAATATTATATCAATGCCATGGAAGACATCACTACCACAAGAAAAATCGGTATGAATTGGTATAAACCCTCAATAGACAATAAAACTAGTGGAAAACCAATTTCAAAACCAAATAAGCCACAAGACAAAGCTCCTTTGAAATTTTGAAAATGTGGAAGTACATCTCATTTGGCCAATACTTGTCCAAAGAAGACAATAATCAATGAGATGGAAATTGAAAAAGAGGATGACACAAAAGAAGCCAATGATTTATCTTTACATGAAAATGACTCTGAGCCTTCTGAAGAAGAAGAACTAACAGATAAACTTAGTATAGCAAACATTAATGTTTCCTTTGAGGTCACAGAAGTGCATACTCACTTACCACACTACAGTGATGAACGTATTGATCTCATACATGTTCAAGATGCTAAAATGCAAAAACCAAACCTGCCAGAGGTAAATGTTATACAGTTGGATCATCTTTAATCACTAATATCATGATAAACAACAAATAAGCCAAAATATATCATGACTCAGGAGCTTTTTGCACTTGTGTTGGGAAGAATTATATTGACAAAATTTATATCAATTGGCAAGACCAATTAATGCCAACTGAAGGTACAAAGCTCAGCAGTGCTAGCCAAAATATTCACCCTTTGGGCATTCTTGAGGCAGCAATGATATTTACTCACCCTGTAGGAAGTATCAGACTGAAAGTTAAATTTTTTGTTATGAATAACTGCACTTCACAACATTTTATACTTGGGAATGATTATCTTAATATTCATGGTATTGATATTAATAATCAAAAAGACAGATATTTCACTATAGGGGAAAATAAAAGACAAAAATTTGCTTTTCCTCTAGAAAAAAGAGAAATAACTGTCATCAGCCAAGTAAAAAATTATCATAAGGGAAAAATTGTGTCAGATCAATTGATTGAAGTACAAATTAGCCCTGCATTAACATTGGAGATGAAGGAAGAACTTATTGAAATTTTATTTCAATACAGGGAAGCCTTTGCTTCTTATAATGAGCCACTTGGATCTATCAAAGGCCATGAATTGGACATTATTCTTAATGTGGAAAGACCTTACCCTCCACTATCAAGAAGACAAGCTTACCCAGCTAGCCACAGGGCTAGAGAAGCATTAGAATCTCATATCAATGAGCTTATGAAACTGGGAGTCCTTAGAAAAGTTGAGCACAATGAGGAAGTAGAAGTCACAACCCCTGTTATCATTACTTGAAATAATTATCAATCAAGGATTGTTGGTTATTTCAGAGAATTGAATACCTATACTATTCCAGATTGGTACCCAATTCCTAGAATCCATAAGACTTTAACTCAATTATCCCAAGCAAGATTCATCACATCCATGGATGCCCTTAAAGGTTTCCATCAGAATTTTTTGACACCTCATTCTAGGAAATCATTGAGAGTAATTTCCCATTGTTAAATTTATGAGTACTTGAGGATGCCTTTGGGGATTAAAAATGCACCCTCTAATTATCAAATAATGATAAATATCATTTTTCCACATGAATTATCAAAGGGGTGGTTAATCAATTATATTTATGACATTATTATTTGTTCAGAAACCTGGAAATTGCATTTAGAGAGACTTTCATCAGTACTTAAGAAGAGTATCCAAGTTAAAATGAAAATATCACTCAAAAAATGTGATTTTGGATTTCATTAATTAAAAGCTCTAGGACATGTAGTTTCAGGACTAAGCCTTGGTATTGATAAAACCAAAGTGGCTGAAGTCTTACTGAAACCAATATCCCAAAGCAAGAAAGAAATGATGTCTTTCTTAGGGTTTTCCAGTTCTTAAAGGCAACACCTCAAAGATTTTGAAATTCATGCCAGATAATTGTACAGAATTTGTTACCAACAAACTGTCTTTGAAATGACACAAGAAAGGATTGAAGCATATGATAAAATCAAGTATGCCTTAACCAGTGAGCCATTGTGATTGATTCCAGACTGAAAATTTTCTTCCAAGATGTATATTGATACATGTGGTGAAGGTTTAGGTGCAGCTCTTCATCAAGTTCAAATCGTCAATGACAAGCCTTATGAAGGTCCAGTTTGTTTTAATTCAAGACAAATTAAACCTACGGAGACCAGGTATGGAGAAATTCAAATGGAGTTCCTTTGCCTTGTTTGGGCTTTGGAAAAACTACATTATTATATTGATGGTAGTGTGTTTTAAGGCATTACTGATTGTAATGCAGTAAAATCACTTCTTAACATGAAAAAACCTAACAGAGACCCATGTTAAGATGGCAGGTTGCTATACAGGAGTATAGAGGCAATATTATCATAGTACATAAAGCTTGAAATATTCACAATAATTCTGATGGCTTGAGTAGATGGTAATTGCCTAATACACCTGATAATCTGGAATATTTTCCTGAAACTGCAGAACCTCAAATTCCAATTGAAGGAATTAACATCACAGATGTGAAAACAGAATTCTTTGAAGAAGTTAGAGAAAGATATAAGCAATATAAACATTTCCATATTCTTACTTCTCTACTTGAAAAATATTGCAAATATGCAGCTTTAGCTAACTCTTTGGGTTATATATGGAAATCATCATATGACAATGGAATCTTTCATTCATTTGATTGTATCTTATATCATAGGTCCAAACATACATGTGTAATGGTCTTATGTAGTAGAATGTTAATTAATACAATATTACTAGAGTGCCATGACAACATCTATTCTGGATATCTTTCTGAGGACAGAACAATGGAAATAATTAAGACATGGCCTTGGTGGCCATCTTGGAGAAAATATGTCATTGAGTACTGTCACAGTTGCAACAGTTTTCAGAAGGCCAATAAAGCTGTGAGCCTTTGAGATATGACCACATACCCAATAAGGTCACAAAAAAGACTCAGAATGATTATAACTTCAATATAATTATATTAAAATTACTTAGAATAAATATACATTAAGAATAATTACTTAAATATACAAAAAATACCATAAATTGGTATAAAAATTGGTTTAACTTAAAAACCAATGAATCAACATGTAAATTAAATTATACCATTGGATTCCCCATGGAGAAATACACATATACCACTTTTATGGCATATCTGTAAAGTCAATATTTAAGGAATTATAAGGTACAATACCTTATAAAAACCATAAAACCTTATTTATCACAGAAACTAATGAAACAACATGTAAAATAAATTGTACCAGTGAATTCCCCACAAAAATCCACATATAAAACAATTAATAAGCTAATTCCCAAAATCAATACTTAAGGAATTATCCTGAATATATGCACTTTTTTGGTCAACGCATATATTCAGGGATCATAGCTAATATCTTCTAAACTATACATGCTAGAATGATGAACCAAAAATGAAGTTACCACGTAATTACTGTAAGAACACAGATATGAACTTTATTTTGCAAATTATAAACAAGGTTAAGACTTATGAGGAAATATTGATAAAAATCAACAGAGCTGTTGACCACTTTGTTGTGAAAGTAGTCCAAACTTAAAAAAAAGTATACAGTTGGATTCTACTAGTTTATTCGAGAAGAATGACGTAATTCTTATTATTAAATTCAGGGTATAACCCCCTGAAATCAAGGTTTGAAGTTTAAAATATTGAATTTCGACAGAAAAGATGAGTTACAAGAAAAATCATCAAAATTAGAGTTTTGATGATGTAATGAAAGGCTCTTGGCAGCATAATAAGGTTATGTCAGGCTATTAGAATTCACTCTCTGAATTGCTGTAGCGTGAAAACCTTAAAAGTTATTGAGGATCAAAGTTTGAGCTTAAATTGAGCTGTTATGATCACATACTGTAACCTTAAATTAAGTTTAACAGTCCTAAGAGTGATAAAATTGGTGAATACTATTATTTTATGATTAAAACTAATAAAATCCACGAAATTTGGGGTTCTGCCAAGCCTCTGATGTCTTCAAACGTAGAGTTACAGTGATAACTCTAAATAATGGTGTAATAATGATGTAATATGGTTTGATCATGATGTAATCACCCTCAAACCTTAAAATATTGATCAATTCCAGTGGATATGATCAGTAAACGTCTACTAGAAGCCTGTTGGACTCTAGGAGGGAGGTATTTACTATAAATAGAGCTCTTTTTACTCTATTTACCCCTCAGACGCATCAAAAACATTAAATCAATTAAATAAAAGGTAATTTCTCTATTCTTTATATATAAAACTCTTATATTATTAAAGACCAAAGATCATCTTAATATTAATCACTATTTTTACGTGATTAAATCAATTCTTTAATTGTTTTTGTTATAAATCTCTCTATAAACTCATTTCCACGTAAAATCAAGAAATTTAGTAAATTTCTTTATTTTTTATTGTAAATACAATTTGAAAAAGTTGTATTATATTCTTTTGGCGTAAAATATCTCAAAATTATTATTTTAAGTGTTAAAAGTAGGTTATTTCATCTTATTATAATAATTTCTCTCTTATTATTACTCTTAATAATTCTTAATTAATATAAATAGTATTTATATTAATATATAACTTTAATATTAGTAATATTATTGTTATTAATTGTTTTTTATTTATAAAAAACAATTTTTTACACCTTTATTATTTGTTGGTAACAATAATAAAGAGCTTTATAATATATTAATTATTTTATATTAATATATTATTTATAATATTATAATTTCATATAATATTAATTTATATTATTATATTTATTTAATAATATAATATTTTTACGCCATAATAATAATATTTCTTTATTATTATTATTATTTTAATCTTATTTATTTTAATTATAAGGACATTCAGAGTACAATAAGTAATAAATTAGTAATTTTTTCTTATTGTTTCATAGTCAAACCTTACATTTGGGGGCCTGGTCGTGATATTTACTTAAAATACCTTTAAAAAGATTCTATTTGGGTTTATCCAATAATAAAGTATATTTATAATCATAAAATTATATAATAATTTTATATTTTATTGATTTTAAAAGCTATTGAGGCATTTGGAAAGCAATTGTACTGTCTTACACGTGGTTTTTCACATCCTTAGACTTGCAAGAACTTTCTTTGAGTGACTCTAGTGATTAAAAAAGATATTTTATAAATTAAAAATAATTTTTATTATAATTTAATTTTATAAGAATCATATTCATTTTTTATTTTATTCTTTAAAAAATAAAAATAAAAAAAATATATAAAAAATATTAAAAATTTTAAAAACCAATAAAAAAGTTATTTTTATTCATTTTTATTCATTTCTTTATTTATTTCAATTTTTCAAAGATATAAAAGCAATTTCTACGTGGAAAATTGCCATATCTTGCCAAAAATAACACTTATTATAAAAAGACTTATATTTATTTGTCTTTTTTAGTGTTTGAAGATAACCCAACAGAAGACAACCAAGCTACTGTTGAGAGATTGGTGGAAGAAAATTGTCAAAGTTCTCCTACACCAGTTATCACCAAAAGAAAGAAAGCTAAGAAATTAGACTTTCCAGGGCCCACCATTCAAGACTCTGAAGGTGAGCACCTCTTTTTAAATTGCCATAAAAGAATTTTATTCTAAAATACTTTTTTCTTTTCTTATTCTTTAAATTATGACTACCAGAAGAGGTTCCCAATACTCCATCCAATCAGATGGAGCTGGACGCAGAGGTAGAATTGATCCCTCAAAAGGGAAAAGAAAGGGCAATATCCCCAGTGGAACAGAATCCACACAAGGAAGTGCCTTATCCCAAAGGCAAGTCCCAGAAATGCCCATGATATCTGAGCCTGAATTGGAACTAAGTATGAGTAACTCAAACAGGTACAAATCACATTCAGAGGGCTCAAATAGACATCTACATGAGCCAGTACAAGCAGTATTACACAGTATACAAGGGCAAAGACTGGGAAATGCTGCCTCAAATACACCAAGGAGTGATGAACTCCTGGCACATCCTGAAAAAGTTCCTCAAAGAGGAGGAGATAGTGAAATACTCCAATGGATGGAATCCACTGTCATCCAAACCTCAAATCAAAAAGATCAAGGATTATCATGCCAAAAAGAGGGAGGCAACCAAGGAAGAAGCCCCAGTAGCCTCTACCAGCAAGCCTCAAGCCAACCCACTTCCCCAAGAAGGGAAGAAGAACAAGAAAAAACATTGGAGGAAACCATATTCCCCAAGCTACAGAATCCCAAGAATCCAAAAGGATGCCATGGACAATGTTTTCAACATGGCCAGAACCTTGATGGAATTCAAGGACAAGGAAGAGCAAAGAATGAGACAACCTCATTTCCCAAAGAAATAACCTTGTCAAAAGATGTTGTAAATACTTTAACAGAAATTAAGAACAGTATATTACCTCTAAAAGAAATTAAAGATAGTTTATTGTCACTACAAGAAATAAATAACAATTTATCTTCTTTGACAAAAATTGTTGTGCAAAACAAGAAAGAAATTGACAACATTAAGTTTATTGTTGAAAATAATAAACCAAAAAATTTAATTGACAATACTCAAAAATTAATACAAGGACAACAAGAATTGTATAAATACATAAAAGATATCAAAGACAAAACTTTTACAATCAATTATGATGTGAGTATTGACAATCTTACAGAAAAATTAAATAAATTAAGTATTTCTGTAGGGAAATTTGAAGAGAAAACTTCATCACACCAAAAATTACTTTTGGACCATGTGGAAAAAAGTGATGAAGCAAGAATGCATCTGAAAGATGATATTCAAAGTGAAATAAGGCTTATTACAGAAAAAATGGATAAAATTAATGAGGCTAATTTAAATATGCCAAAGTTATCAACACCATTTTCTCATATAAGAAGCCCTGTTAAAACAAAAGAGGAATTGTCAAATCCTTTCATAACAGACTTGAGTCACCAAGACAATAACCAAGTCTTAATGAAAGAAGCACCTCAATTGAAGGAATGGCCAACATTCACAGGAGAAGGTGAATATGACCACATGTCATTTATTAAAACAATTGACATGTTACAAGAAGACTATGCCATACCAGATGAATTAATCACTGCAAGATTACATTCATTATTTGAGAAATCTGCAAAAAGATGGTATTATGGCATAAGACAGACAAATGGTAAAAATACCTGGTCTTGGTGGAAACAAGAAATAATCACCAAGTGGGCAAATGATGCCTGGAGGTATAAGATAGAAAATGCATTTGAAAACTCTTTCTTTGACCCAGAGAAAGATAAACCTTTAACTTGGTTCTTAAAACAAGTTGAAAGGCTTAATGCACTGTACCCAGAAATGTCACAGAAGATGGTGCATATGAAAATACTTAAAAAATGTGGAGGGGAACTAGAACATGCCCTAAGAAGCAGGTGCATAGAACCATGCTCCACAGAAGAGTATATAAATGCACTAGAAGATATAGTGACAAGAACAAAAATTGGCAGGACTTGGAAAAAATTGGACATTAAAAGCCCAAATAAATCATTTATCAAAAAAGATAAATCAAAAGAATCCTTTAATCCCAATACATCCAACAATAATGAGCAAAGAAAATGCCATAAATGTGGAGGTATTGGACACTTAGCCAATAATTGCCTTAAAAAAGCAAAGATTAATGAAATTGTGGAAACAGAAAACCACAATGACAAAGAAGAGGAATCAGACTCTGAAAAAGAGACAGAAGAGTCAGAAAGCTCTGAAAGTGATGAAATCAATATAATTAATGCACAAATTAATAAGATTGATATAATTTATGAAGTACTGGATGTTAACTCAAACTTTCCACAAGTTGGAACATCTGACACAAATCTGACAAACATACAAGATGGCAAAATGTATAGAACCAAACCTGCAAGAGGAATGGGATATACAGCTGGAAAATCAAGTATTAGTATTGTTATGGTTGGTAACCAAGAAGGAAAGGTTAACTTGGATACAGGAGCATATTGCACTTGTGTTGGCAAAAGTTATTTAAAAACCATTGTCCCAGACTGGAAAGAAAAACTTATGCCAATACAAGGTGTCAAATTTAGTAGTGCAAGTGAGAGCATGAAGCCCCTTGGAATAATTGATTTAACACTAATTTTTCCTCATCCCTCACAATGTGTCAGAATTAAAGTAGAGTTTGTAGTAATGGACAACTGTACTAGCAATCATTTCATACTTGGGAATGACTACTTATCAATCTATGGTATAGATATCTCCAACCAAAAGGATAGATATTTTACCATAGGAGATAACAAAAGACAAAAGTTTGGATTCTTAAATAACAAAAAACAAATCACAGTTATTAAGAATGAAGAAAAAATTCCAGAAAAGGAACTTTTTATATCTGAACAACTCAAAGAGGCAGAATTCAATCAAGAATTAACAGAAAAAATGAAAGAAAAATTGATTGATCTCTTATTTAAGTATAAAAATGCCTTTGCAACTGACAAAGAGCCACTAGGTGCCATAATTGGACATGAAGTGGATATAATTCTTAATGTAGAAAAACCTTACCCACCTTTATTAAGAAGACCTGCTTATCCAGCCAGTCCAAGAGCTAGAGAAGCCTTAGAAGTGCACATTAAAGAATTAATGGACCTTGGAGTATTAAGAAAGGTTGGACATAATGAACAAGTAGAAGTTACTACACCTGTCATTATAACTTGGCATAATGGAAAATCAAGGATGGTAGGAGACTTCAGAGCCCTGAATACCTATACCATTCCAGACAGATATCCAATACCCAGAATCCATGAGACATTAACCCAATTTTCACAAGCTAAGTTCATCACAGCTATGGATGCTCTGAAGGGTTTTCATCAAAATGTCTTAACAGACAATGCCAAGAAATTACTAAGAATAATAGTCCATTGTGGAATTTTTGAATACTTAAGAATGCCATTTGGAATAAAAAATGCACCTTCCCATTATCAAAGAATGATGAATACAATATTCCCTGAAGAATTATCAGAAGGATGGTTGATTATCTATATTGATGATATCATAGTTTGCTCAGAAACTTGGGAAAATCACCTTACAAGACTAGAAAGGGTATTACAGAAAATAGTCCGAGTAAATATGAAAATTTCCTTGAAAAAATGTCATTTTGCATACAGTGAATTAAAGGCACTAGGACATGTAGTATCTGGCCTTAGTCTAGGCATAGACAAAAATAAAGTAGCAGCAGTACTACTTAAGCCAATGCCCCAAACCAAAAAAGAAATGCAATCATTTCTAGGATTTGCTGGTTACTATAGACAGCATATAAAGGACTTTGCAAAGATTGCTAAATCCTTGTATAAGCTATGTGACCAACAAACAGTCTATGAGATGACAGAAGAAAGAGTCAAGGCATATGAAGAATTGAGAAATTCCTTAACAAATACCCCATTTCTTCTGATGCCAGATTGGAAACTACCCTTCAAGCTGTACATTGATGCTTGTGGAGAAGGACTAGGTTCTGCACTTCACTAAACACAAATTATCAATGACAAACCAGTGGAAGGACCAATTTGTTTCATTTCAAGGCAGATAAAGCCAACAGAAGCAAGGTATGGAGCAAGCCAAATGGAATGCTTATTCCTAGTATGGGCTTTAGAAAAACTGCATTATTATTTGGATGGCACATTATTTGATGTAATCACAGACTGTAATGCTGTGAAATCACTATTAAATATGAAGACTCCAAATAGACATATGCTGAGATGGCAAATTGCTATCCAAGAATATAGAGGAAATATGACTATTGCTCATAAATCTGGCAATATTCATAAAAATGCAGATGGTCTTAGTAGATCGGCTCTAGCAAATACCCCTGACAATCCAGCATGGGTACCACAAGAGGAGCACCATATAGAAGGAATATGTGTTACAGACATTGGCACAGAATTCTTTAACCAAGTTAAAGAAAGCTATAAGAAAGACAAAAATTGCCATATCTTAAGCCAACTTCTAATGAAAGACTGCAAAGATCCATCACTTTCATCAAAACTAGATGAAAGATGGAAAAAGGCATATGATGAAGGAAGATTTCACCTCCTTGATGGAATCCTTTACCATAGAACAAAACACACATGTGTTATGGCCTTAACAGATAGAACACTAATAAACACCATTTTACATGAGTGTCATGATAGTGTTGCATCTGGACATCTCTCAGAAGATAGGACACTAGAGAGGGTGAAAACCTGCTCTTGGTGGCAAAATTGGAAGAAAGATGTTTCAGAGTACTGCCAAACCTGTGACAGATGTCAAAAAGCCAACAGAGCCACAGGAAAGAAATTTGGAATGATGATCCAAATCCAAGAACCAAAATCCCCATGGGAAATAGTTCATATGGATTGGGTAACAGCCTTACCTCCAGGAGGAGACAGGAGTTATAATGCATGCCTAGTATTAGTTGACAGGTACAGTAAAACTCCCATGTTCTTACCATGTCATAAAGATGACACAGCTATGGATACAGCCATAATGATATGGAATAAAGTCATTAGCCACACAGGCTTATTCCAAAATATTATAAGTGACAGAGACCCAAAGTTCACTTCAGCATTATGGACAAATCTCCATAACTTGTTTGGGACAAAATTATCATTCTCAACAGCTTATCATCCTCAAACTGATGGTCTAGCAGAAAGAATGATACAGACCCTAGAGGATATGATCAGAAGATTCTGTGCTTATGGGCTAGAATTCAAAGATTCTGATGGTTTTACCCATGATTGGTGTACACTAATACCAGCACTTGAACTGGCATACAAGACATCAATCCATTCTTCTACTGGCAAAACACCAGCAATGCTAGAGAAAGGTTGGAATCCAAGACTTCCTTATGACACCCTCAAAAAGGACTTAGTGGATATACATCCAACAGCAAGCAGTTTCAAGATAATGCTTGACAAAGCAAGACACCATGCAAACAGATGCATGCAAGATTCTTTTAAATATGCAAAAGAAAGATGGGATAAAAGTCATAAACCACCTGATTTCAAAATAGGAGACTTGGTTTTAGTATCAACCCTTAATTTCAATAACATAAAAGGCCCAAAGAAATTGAAAGATTCCTTTGCAGGACCATTTATGATAAAAGCACTCCATGGACCCAATGCTGTGCAATTAGAACTCACAGGTGAACTAATGAACAAACACCCAACTTTCCCTGTAAGTCTGATAAAACCTTACAGTTCAAGTGACAAGGAGTTATTTCCACTAAGAAATAAACCCCCACTCGAGATTCCCCCCTTGGGGGAAGGAGAGGAAAAGAAAATAGTAAAAGTCCTTAAAGAAAGAAGGACAAGAAACAAAAAAGAAAGGGAATACCTTGTAAGGTATAGAAATTCAACTCAGGAAGATGAATGGCTACTTGAGGAAGATATAACAAATGCTGATAAATTACTAAGAAGATTCAGACATGAAAGAAAACCTGAAAAATAAAAAAGTTAAGCATTATTGAGCTTCAAGACTAACAAAGTCTATTGAAGAGGTAGGACAGTGGATGATACCCTAATCACACATATCAGATTGTGGTACAATCTTTTTTGGTGGTAGGGAATGTGAGCCTTTGAGATATGACCACATACCCAATAAGGTCACAAAAAAGACTCAGAATAATTATAACTTTAATATAATTATATTAAAATTACTTAGAATAAATATACATTAAGAATAATTACTTAAATATACAAAAAATACCATAAATTGGTATAAAAATTGGTTTAACTTAAAAGCCAATGAATAAACATGTAAAATAAATTATACCATTGGATTCCCCATGGAGAAATACACATATACCACTTTTATGGCATATCTGTAAAGTCAATATTTAAGGAATTATAAGGTACAATACCTTATAAAAACCATAAAACCTTATTTATCTCAGAAACTAATGAAACAACATGTGAAATAAATTGTACCAGTGGATTCCCCACAAAAATCCACATATAAAACAATCAATAAGCTAATTCCCAAAATCAATACTTAAGGAATTATCCTGAATATATGCACTTTTTTGGTCAACGCATATATTCAGGGATCATAGCTAATATCTTCTAAACTATACATGCTAGAATGATGAACCAAAAATAAAGTTACCACGTAATTACTGTACGAACACAGATATGAGCTTTCTTTTGCAAATTATAAACAAGGTTAGGACTTATGAGGAAATATTGATAAAAATCAACAGAGCTGTTGACCACTTTGTTGTGAAAGTAGTCCAAACTTAAAAAAAAGTATACAGTTGGATTCTACTAGTTTATTTGAGAATAATGACGTAATTTATTATTATTAAATTCAGGGTATAACCCCCTGAAATCAAGGTTTGAAGTTTAAAATATTGAATTTCGACAGAAAAGATGAGTTACAAGAAAAATTATCAAAATTAGAGTTTTGATTATGTAATGAAAAGCTCTTGGCAGCATAATAAGGTTATGTCAGGCTATTAGAATTCACTCTCTGAATTGCTGTAGCGTGAATACCTTAAAAGTTATTGAGGATCAAAGTTTGAGCTTAAATTGAGCTGTTATGATCACATACTGTAACCTTAAATTAAGTTTAACAGTCCTAAGAGTGATAAAATTGGTGAATACTATTAGTTTATGATTAAAACTAATAAAATCCACGAAATTTGGGGTTCTGCCAAGCCTCTGATGTCTTCAAACTTAGAGTTACAGTGATAACTCTAAATAATGGTGTAATAATGATGTAATATGGTTTGATCATGATGTAATCACCCTCAAACCTTAAAATATTGATCAATTCCAGTAGATATGATCAGTACACGTCTACTAGAAGCCTGTTGGACTCTAGGAGGGAGGTATTTACTATAAATAGAGCTCTTTTTACTCTATTTACCCCTCAGACGCATCAAAAACATTAAATCAATTAAATAAAAGGTAATTTCTTTATTCTTTATATATAAAACTCTTATATTATTAAAGACCAAAGATCATCTTAATATTCATCACTATTTTTACGTGATTAAATCAATTCTTTAATTGTTTTTGTTATAAATCTCTCTATAAACTCATTTCCACGTAAAATCAAGAAATTTAGTAAATTTCTTTATTTTTTATTGTAAATACAATTTGAAAAAGTTGTATTATATTCTTTTGGCGTAAAATATCTCAAAATTATTATTTTAAGTGTTAAAAGTAGGTTATTTCATCTCATTATAATAATTTCTCTCTTATTATTACTCTTAATAATTCTTAATTAATATAAATAGTATTTATATTAATATATAACTTTAATATTAGTAATATTATTGTTATTAATTGTTTTTTATTTATAAAAAACAATTTTTTACACCTTTATTATTTGTTGGTAACAATAATAAAGAGCTTTATAATATATTAATTATTTTATATTAATATATTATTTATAATATTATAATTTCATATAATATTAATTTATATTATTATATTTATTTAATAATATAATATTTTTACGCCATAATAATAATATTTCTTTATTATTATTATTATTTTAATCTTATTTATTTTAATTATAAGGACATTCAGAGTACAATAAGTAATAAATTAGTAATTTTTTCTTATTGTTTCATAGTCAAACCTTACAAAAGCTACTGGTAAAATATTTGGTTTAATGATTTATATCCAAGAATCAAGTACCCCATGAGAAGTGGTTCAGATGTATTGGGTAATTGACTTACCACCCAGTGGTGAGAAAGGCTACAATGAATGCCTTGTTATTGTAGACAGGTACAGCAAAACTCCAATCTTTCTACCATGTCATAAAGATGACACGGCTATGGATACTGCTCTTTTAATTTGGAATAGGATAATATCTCATACTGGTCTCTTTAAGAATATAATTAGTGATAGAGACCCAAAATTTACATCAGCCTTATGGACAAATTTACATAAGATTTTGGGTACAAAACTATCTTTCTCCACAGCTTACCACCCACAGACTGATGGTTTGGCAGAAAGAATGATTCAGAACCTTGATTACATGATCAGAAGATTTTGTGCTTATGGCCTGGAGCTCAAAGATTCTGATGGCTTGACTGTCACATGGTGGAATGTGATCTACAACTTGCCAGTATTAATCGGCCTTTCAACCGGTTTAATAGCCTTTTTGGCAAGAGTTCCCTTTGCTGAGGTCTGGCAGACAGCATTGTGACAATAAACCAGTTACCAACATCATGGGTTTGATTCCGGTTGGAGACAAGAGGTGGTCTCAATCAAACAACCAGAAATTGCTGGGTTTTCCGCTCCATTGGCATACAAGGGTTCCGGCCCTTGGGGGTTCCTTGTAGGCTCCTGTTGTGACTAATGTAACTCCATGAGGGTGACATGGGTAATACCATCAGTTACATGCACTTTGGGATGCAGTGCCCTAAACCCGGGGGTACTGTCACATGGTGGAATGTGATCTACAACTTGCCAGTATTAATTGGTCTTTCAACTGGTTCAATACCCTTTTTGGCAAGAGTTCCCTTTGCTGAGGTCTGGCAGACAGCATTGTGAAATTGACTAATGACTGGTGTACATTTATACCAGAATTGGAGCTGGCCTACAAGACTTCCATCCATGCTTCAACAGGCAAGACTCCTACAATGTTGGAAAAAGGATGCAACCCTAAACTTCAAGTTGATACTTTGAAGAAAGAATGAGTTGATATTCATCCAACTGCTTAAAGCTTTAAGGTATTTCTTGATAAAGTGAGGCATCATGCAAATCAAAGCACTGAATATTCCTTTGAATATGCTAAACTGAAGTGGGATAAAAGTCATAAAGCCCCATAATTCAGAGTAGGGGATCTAATACTAGTTTCAACCTTGAAATTTAATCATATTAAAGGCACAAAGAAGCTGAATGATTTTTATGCAGGACCATTTATTATTAAAGTCCTTCAAGGGATAAATTCAGTACAAGTAGAGCTTTCAGGAGAATTGGAAAACAAACATCCAACTTTCCCTGTCAGTCTTGTAAAGCATTACACTTCAAGTCATAAGGAATTCTTTCCTTTGAGAAATAAAACACCCTTAGAAGTACCATCACTTAATCAAAGTAAAGAGAAAAAGGTACTAAAAGTCTTAAAAGAAAGGAGACTTAGGGAAAAAAATTAAAGAGAATACTTAGTCAGGTACAGAAACCCACAAAATGAAGATGAGTGTCTTTCAGAAAGTAAAATACCTGATTCCCAAAAGCTTCTCAGAAGTTTCAGACATGAGAGAAAGCCAATTCCTCAATAATAGTTTTAATTGTGTGCTTTACATACTTAAAACAAGTAAAAGTAGGTAGATTGGAAAGTGGATTATACCCCCCCCCCAAATAAATTGGTGGTAAACTACTAAATGAAAATTGTAGTACATTTATTTTGGTGGTAGGGAATGTGAGGCTGTGAGGTATGTGTGACAAACCCATAAGGCCATGGATAATATTATGAACAGTTGATTTAGTCTTAAACAGACTTACCAATTGAATTTAAAATTAAAAATGACAAAAAATAAGTCTGACTTTTTTTCAATAAACAAAGTTATAATTATTATGTCATTTTTTGGATTCTACTCCAAAAGTAACCTAGGGTAGACCCATAGGGTGTTATACCTAAAAATGAATATTTCTTAGCTTATTAGAATATTTAATAATCTCACAGTACAGTTGCGCATTTTTTAATATTTTTTTAAAATTGTTAAGTTTAAGCTTAAATAATCTTCATTTTTAAAGTTACATAAGGTTTATGCAAACATACCAAAATTTTAGTTAAAATTAAGGTGTTGTGTATATTTACTGAATTGGCTAAGGATTTGCCATACAGAATTTAAATACTGCATGAGCTCAATTTAAAGGTGTTTAAGGCCATAGTATGGCTTTAAATAAATAAAAGGGAAAAGTCCATGCAAAAAGGTGGGAAAAAGGGAAAAGATTAAACAGAGCTGGGGCACCTAGCTTTTTGGATCTGAAAGGATTAGATTAAGGTTTTCCACATTTATTGGAGGATTTTCAACCTTATTCAAACTTTAAGATTAGACTTTGATCCAATATTAAAATTTAAACTGGTTTTATCCCAATTTGGACAGGAATTTCAAGCTTCCAAAGGGTAACTCCCAATATGCAAGCTTGAAATCAAGGTTTGAAGAGCTCTAAAATCTTAAATAAGCTTAAAATTTAAAATTTACTATCATTAAACCCTTATCAAAAGTCAGTTTTTTGTGTGAATTGCTATTTTACATGGAAAAATAGCAATAACTTCATAATTTAATTAAAAATCCAATTTTTAATGGATTTGCTTGAAGTTTTCACACAACTTACAATTTAATATTATCTTTTTATAAAATAAGTTTTAATTATCTTTTATAAACAGTTTTTTTTGTTAATTAGCCTGTAAATTCACTCTATTAGTTATACTTAAAGAAAATTAAGATTTCCTTAAAAACTAATTAAAAATTGAGTTTAAGAGATTTTTGCTTGAAACTCTATTTTTAAGTTGTTCATGTGATGAACTTTAATATAAATAAAGTTAATTTATATTAAGGCTCAAAATAATTAATCCAAAAGAGGATTAAAGCTACTTTGAGCTAAGCATAAAACTGGTAGCTTTAAATTGGAATTAAAAATAAGCTAGCTTAAGTTAATAACCTCCTTTTTAATTATGGTTTTGCATATTTGACCTGAGCACGCCCTCTATATCCATTATGAATCATTAGAGCTGCTCTGTAGACATAAAAAGAGTCTATTCATCACTGTTTTTGTCAATAATCAATCATCATTCCAATGATATTAGGCATTTAAACAGGTAAAGCTTCATTAAATATAAGATCTTATTATTAAATTCATTCTTAAATGTTTTATTCTTTATTAAATTTAAATTTAAGGAATTTAAATCATAGAATTCAGATTATTGTTGTAATTGTCTATAATATATTTTATTATATAAAAGGGTGTTGGTAAACACACGTAAGTGACCTTATTTTTCAAAAACAATTCCTCAGGCTCAGTTTCAAGGATTTTTTTAATTTTTTTTGCCATATTTTTCCCAACTTGGCATTTCAATATGCACAAATTTTTTCAAAATTTTTTTTTTTTGGAAAATTTCACAAATTTGGCCAATATGCCAAAATGGCATATTTTTTTCAAAAATTCATTTAAAATATTCCCACTTATGAATTTCCTTAATTTTTCTTTAAGATGAAGGGCTCAATCTGAAGAATAAAGCACCAGAAGCCCATAATTTTGGGAATTTTTTTTGGTGGGACAAGTGAAGGTGCAAAAAGGGTTTTTTTTCAAATGTTTTTCCCCGTCATTGTAATATGCCTATTTTTAAAAAGTTAATTTAATAACTTCCCACTTATTAATTTCCTTAATTTTTTTTAAATTGAAGGGTTCAATCTGGACAATAAAGAACCATAAGCCCATGATTTTGGTGGGACAGCAAGTGCAGGGGCAATAAGTGTATTTTTTCAGATTTTTTTTTCCTTGTTTGTAATATTACTATTTCTAAGTACAAAAGTTCCACATGTTTGATAAAAAAGGAGACTGAGGTGGTATTTAATCGATAAATATGACTGAGGAGGGGGATAATTGGCATAAATTGTATATAAAAAAATCAATCAATCAGAATCAACCTCCAAAATAGTGGGTTTTTTCTGGGAGGGGGGAGGAAGATTGGACAAATAAAACATTCTGTGTTTCTTAACTTTATCAGCCCACCCCAGGGCTTGTGGTTGGGAATGAATCTCCCAATTCACAGTAATGGGGGGTACTGGATAAATTTTAGAAATGATTATGTCCAAAGGAGCAAAATGAGCACAGCTATCCAAGAAGCAAATGAAAATGGGGGATTATCATTTGGAGGACAGAAATAAGGGGAAAAAAATTGGACTGTGGAATAAAAGAAAACTGGTCTTTTATACTTATTTGCAATTGGATCCCCCATGTCAGGCATGGGCATCCACTTGCTTTTTGGAGCCTGGCCAACATCTTCATACCATTCAATTCTGTCCAAATAATAGGATACTAAGGGAATTAAGGTGTTCATGGCTTCATAAAGGTCTTTATTTTGTTGTATTTCTTCAGCAAAGTCCCCTCTCACATCAGCCCATTGATCTTGAGTCTTGTAAATGTAGTGGGAAACTGTTCTGTAGCCACAGTTTCCATCACCCTGGACATTGATGGCCTTGAAGGTGTATTTCAATATAAACTTGGGCAAGTCTTCTGAGCCATTTGTCTGATAAAATAAGGTCAAAAAATGAATAAATATCAAAATAAAAAAGAGAAATATACATCAAAAAGAATAAGAAATTCACAAAACGCTTGGAGCATTCATCATTTGTGTGATAATTGCTTTGAAAATGCTCACAGGTCAAGTCAATTGCATCATATATCTTCAAACTGGTTGCAGGCTTGTGTGATTTTCTTTGTGAGGTTTTTCTTCCAATTGCCAATCTTCTGCACCTTCTAAGGGTTACTTCTGATTTATTTAATTCAGTTGCTGAGGGTAGTGAATCTGATGAACTAATTTATTTAGATAATGAGTCCTCAGAATCTTCAGAATCTTCAGATGAGTCCACTTCCATAATTGGAGAGGGGACATTTGACTGTGATCTTGATGTTGTTGTGCTGGTCACTTTTCATGGGGGTCTTCCTCTTCTTTTGGATTGACTTTCAATTATTTCAAATCTTGAAGGTTCTCTTTTGTTTGGATTTTTGTTTTTATTCTTGGCTCCTTGAGGTCTTCAATGGATATTCTTGCATTCTAGAGGGTCTTCATAATATTTATCATCCTCTTGACTCTTAGGAATTTGATCAAATGGGACTTTTCCAGTCAAAACATCTTGAAAATGTTGAATAATTGGGGTTATTTCTGCCATTGGTCTTTGAAAAAAGTCTTCACCAATAGCTTCAAATATTCACTGGGCTTCATTCTTTCTTTCTTTTTCAAAACTTTGATCATCACCTTGAAAACCAGCCTGAGAAGAATATGACAAATAAAATCAGTTAATAAGAAAAAAAATAAGAATAAGAAAATAAAAAACCCTCACAGGCAAATTCAAATGCTATTGAGGATGGAAGTCTGATATTTCAAGCCTTTGGCTCTTGGCAAATGCCTTTTGGGTCTTATGCTTGCAAGGAATGCCTTGATAATTGTTATATTTGTTGGTGCATTTCTCATTGGGAGGAAATTTGTTTTTGAAATTTTCAAAGGCCATCTGAAGAGTATAATGAGACACCTTTCCATTGAGGGCACAGATGTGTGAAGGAAAATTCTTGACATGGGCAATCATTTCTTTGGAGATTCTGTTGATAATTTCAATAAATTGTTTTCTGAATGCCATGTTGAGAGCCCTAACTACCTCCAGGAGAGTACAAGTGGACTTTTGGAGCCGAAGTTTCACCATTGCATGGGAACCTTCAACTCTGGAGGTGGAGCCCACACCCAGGTGTAAATGGTGTTTGGTCCAGGCTGGCACATAATACTCCTTTAGAGGAAGCCATGGCTTTTCCAAATATTGCAAGACCTCAGGATTTTTGACTTGCTTTTGAAGCTTCTTCCAGTTGTCTTTGAAAGAATTTTCAGTGGATAAATACATAAGCTGAGAAATGAATCCCAAAGTCATTAATAAAGACAATAATAAGAAAAAAAGTGAAATAAAGTGAAAGATAAAAGTATATTACTGGATTCCAAAGGCCCATAAAATTTTTAAAATCAGTTCCATGACAAATTTTATTCATGCAATGAGCAGATACATCTTTATTGATGTGCTAAATGCATAACATGACTTTGGAGTCTGGGAAGAGCTTCTTAAGAGAGTTTTTCAAGGCCAGATCCCTGTCAATAACAATAACTGGAGGGGGACAAGATTGGTGTTTTTGAGGACCTTTTCTATGTATTGATTTAATGCCCAAGTATATGAGGGTTCAGTTTCATTCTTTATCAAACAAAAAGCCCCAGAAAAGGTCTTATTGGTTGAGCTGAATCCAACAATATGAAAAAGGGGAATTTTGTACTTATTGGTTTTATAAGTACAATCCATAAGAATGACATGAAGAAAGCCATGAAGGAGTTTAATGGCCAGGCACTGAGTGAAAAACAAGGAGGTAATGTGTCCCTCAGAATCCCTTGCAAAGGACCAAAAAAACTTTTCTTGTTTGAGAGTGTCAATAAGAGCATCAATGGGCCTTCTGTCTTGCAGTTTGTCTCTCTTGGTTTTCTTGACTTGGTTGTAAATGTCTTGAAGGATTATAGGCCTGTTAGACTCCCTCTGGCTGCATAATTGGGCCTGAATTTGCCTTGGCATGAGCAGTGATTCAGACATTTGAGAAATTTGGGATGTTTCTTGCTCATTGAATTTCCTGAAAGTAGTATGTGCCATGATATTTTCAGTGGCATCATGGCTATGTTCAAGATTTTTGACTTGAAGAGTCCAAGTGGTACTCTTGGCATATTTTCTGGCATAAAGTCTAAAAGGACAGTCAAGCTTTCTTGAGGTGACTGTTTTTGAGGGGCTTTTGTTGGGATTGGGGGTCCCAGACCTGTCACAACCTATTTCAATTTGGTTGTGGGTCATATTGGACGTCAAGGTGGACACAGCATACCCCTGAGCCCTGGAAACATTATGCACATGTTGCCAAAGAAGCTCAAGGGTCTGAAATTAACCTTCAGTGGGCGGTTGAAGCATTTTTGAATGAAACATATGTATAAAAGTGAAAAAAAGGGGGATTTGGGGATTTGGAATGGGGTAAGAACCTTTTGAAATGTGAAAAAGAAGTGAAAAATGAACAGAAGTGGTTAAGAGTGAAAAAGGTGGCTTAAATGTGGGATCAATGGATGAGGGAAGGTAAAAAATTGAAAATTGAGAGGCTTGAAAGCAGATTGTTGTGGTGGAAAATGCAGTCTTTGGGGAAAAAAAGAAAAAAAAGTGTGAAAAGCTTTGCAAAATGGCTTTGGTAATGCTGTTTTTCCAAAAAAAAATGGTTTGGGATGGGGATAATGTGGATTATTTGAGTTTTGGGCCTTTTTTGGGGGAGGCTGGGCAAAAAAATCTGAAAAAATTGGGAGTTAGAGAGGTTTTGTGGGGAAAAAACCTCTTTTGGGCATGTTTTGGCCCAATACAGGCTTGGTTGTGTTTCATTTTTAATTAAAAATGGGCCCAGGGCACCCCTTATGTGTTTTTACTAAAAATGTACATGTTTTTACCAATTTATGGAAAAAACACATAAGTTTTTGGTAAAAACACATGAGCTATATTATTCTCTTAAATATCTTTTAAAAATCCACAAATTCCTCTTAAAAAATCTTTAGTCATATTTTTTATCATAAAAAGTTGTTTTATCTTTTAAAATATTGATTATTGGCATGCTATAAACTTATAATCATTGTTTAATATAATAACTGTTTTTTTTGACTTGTTGTATTAAATAAATATTATAATTAAGTTTTCTTTAAAGTTCTATATTTTTTTATAGAATTTTTCTATAAGAATTATCTCTACACAGGGTGTGTGATAATTTCTTTTAAAAATAATATTCTTATATTATTTTTAAGTGGATAAATATTAATATTTTCCACATGTAATTGCCTCATTAAGAGCTTTAAGTTTTTTATTTTTATAACTGTCAGTGTGAGCCTTAGAGGTATTTTCATATACCCAAAAGACCACAAATGATAAATTAAGATATAAATATAAATAAAATAAATTTATTTATATTATAAAGATAAAAATTGAAATATAAATAAAAATTTATATTTAAAAATCAAAATTTAATTATAATTTAAAAATAAAATTACAATAAAATTTAAAATTATGAAAATACATTTTTACTTGTAAAAATTAAGTAAAAATGAATTTTTAATAAGAATTATGAAATTAAAATATTTTTGGTAAAAATTTATATAAAATATATTGAAACTTTTTATCCAATAAATAAACATAAAGAAATTGTCACACCATTGGATTCCTCATAAAAAATAAAGTGGGGTCACTTCTGAATGAAATTTCTGTAACTCAACTCCAAATAAGCTTAATTTAGTTTTTAGTATCTTTTGAACAAAAGTATGAAAGTCCTCAAAACCTTAATTTAATTCACACCACATGTGGTGTTAACCATCAATTTTTGTGTTAAAATTGAGGTGTTATGTTTAGTTTAAAAGTTATGAGGAATTGAAGTATTTTCAATTGAAATGTCAAATTGTGCACGTGTATTACATAAGTGAGCTTTAATTTACATATGAGGTATCAATTATTACAGATGTGTAATTAAAAACTCAATCGAATTACATATGTAAATTATAATTGTATTACATGATGAGGAATTAAAGAAAAAATAAATTGGAAAGATTAATTCTGGGGGGGAAAAGACACTCTAGCTCTAAGGGGGAGCTAGACCCCCAAAATTCTTGCTGACTGGTGTGGGATGTCAAAATCAATGCAAAAGCTCATTACTTTTGGCCTGGAATTGGGTCACAGGGTCTGTGACTCAATTGATGATGAGGTTTTGATACCAACCAGGGTAGTTTTAACTGCTGCCAAGAGGGTAAAACTACCCTTAAGTTAAATCGATGTTAGTAAAAACAGTTTTAACTTGCTTCTAAGCCTCTTACACACATTCTGATGTGTTTTGAAGGCTCTAGACCAGGTATTGCTATAGTAATGGCTGATCTAAGGGTCTAAAGTGGCTAAAAATAGCAAAAATTGGCTTAAACCAGCCCTTTTTTGGCCTAAACCAGGGTTCAATGATGCCATAATTGGCTTTTCTGTTGTCAGACTGTTTTTCAAGACTTAAAAGAGTAAATTTTACTTTTGGAGTAAGAAAACTGATGGTTATAAAAGAATGTCTTCTTTGCCCCACTTTTCTCTTCATGTTAGAATCTTTTCCTTTTATAATTAGCTTAAACACTGTTAAACCAATCAATAAAAGATTCCAACCACCCTTTTTAGATCATTCCAAGCCTTTTAACCACATTAGAAAATCATTATAATCATTGTTTGTAACTCTTATAATCATTTTACCCCTTGAACCACCCCAAAAGTAAATCAAAGCATCCTTCATCACTGTTAACTTTGTCACTTTGTTTCCAAAATCACTCTGGTCACTTTTGGGTGTGTTTTCTCTTTAAATATATTTTTAAAGACTTTGTTCTTTAATTAATTTCTTGCAGTTCTTTGCTCAATTAATTCCAATTGAAATTGCTCTTGAAGAGATTTCTTTTGTAGGCTTAAATATCTCTTGTAGAGTAGTTTTGGATAAATCTTTATTGTTGGTAAAACAACAAATTTTTATTATATTATTTTCTTATATTTACAAAGTTAAAAACAATAAAATTGGTGTGTTTTCTCTTAAAAATACCATTTCTTACTATTTTCAAATAATTTTACCTTATACAAATTTTGAGGACAGGAAAAGTACTTGATATTTTATCAAATTTTCATATCCACACCTTACAGTCAGTGACTATCAAAAAAATAAAATAATTATAATTTATTATAATTATTAATAATTTTTTTATTATTAAATTATTTAATAATAATTAAATTTCTTTTTTTCATATATAATTATTTTAATAATTATACAAATTTTTGGTTATAATATTTAATTATATTATATTTTCTACTAAGGAAAGTCATAATACTCTTGATATTTGTTACTATTATCAAGAGTTTCATAGACAAACCCTACACTCATTATCTTGTTGTGCTTTACAATGTTTGTCTTTCTGAAATCTCTGTGCTTCTGCATTGACTCAATCATTTTTGCTTCTTTTTCTGTCTGCTATTTGTGAGCCTTAGAGGTAATTTCATGTACCCAAAAGACCACAAATACAAAAATTAGTATATAAATATAAATAAAATAAATTTATTTATATTATTAAAATAAAAATTAATATATAAATATAAAATTATATTCAAAATAAAAAAATTTAATTAAAATTTAAAATTAAAATTACATTAAATTTTGTAATTATAATATTACATTTATACTTAAAAAAAATAAGTAAAAATGAATTTTTAACAAAACTGTAAAAAAATAAATAAATTTGGAAAAAAGTTAAATAAAAATTATTATAACTTTTTATCCAATAAATAAACATATAAAAATTATTTCACCATTGGATTCCTCATAAAAAATCAGGTGGGGTCACCTCTGAGTGAAATTCTTGTAACTCAACTCTAAATAAGCTTAAATTAAGTTTTTAGTATTTTCAATACAAAAGTTGAAAATCCTCAAAACCTTAATTTAATTCACACCACATGTGGTGTTAACCATCAAATTTTGTGTTAAAATTGAGGTGTTGTGTTTAGTTTAGAAGTTATGAGGAATTGAAGTATTTTCAATTGAATTCAATTGAAATGTCAAAATGTGTGCGTGTATTACATAAGTGAACTTTGATTTACATATGAGGTGTCAATTATTACTGTATTGTACTGTACAATTGAATTTAATTACATATGTAAAGTATAAGTATAATACATGATGAGGAATTAAAGGAAAAATAAATTGGAAAGATTAAATTTGGGGGGGAAAAGGAACTCCAGCTCTAAGGGGGAGCTAGACCCCCAAAATCCTTGCTGACAGGCGTGGGATGTCAAAATTCACGCAAAAGTTCATCACTTTTGGCCTGGAATTGAGTTACAGGGTCTGTGGACTCAATTGATGATGAGGTTTTGATACCAACTGGGGTAGTTTTAGCTGTTGCCAAGAGGGTAAAACTACCCTTAAGATAAAACAATCATAATAAAAACAGTTTTAACTGGTTTCTACGCCTCTGACACACATTCTGACGTGTTTTGAAGGCTCTAGGCCTGGTATTGCTATAGTAATGGCCAATTTAAGGGTCTAAAATGGCTAAAAATGGCTTAAACCAGCCCTTTTTTGGCCTAAACCAGGGTTCAATGATGCCATAATTGACTTTTCTGTTGTCAGACTGTTTTTCACGACTGACAAGAGTAAATTTTACTTTTGGAGTAAGAGAATTGATGGCTATAAAAGAATGTCTTCTTTGCCCCACTTTTCTCTTCATGTTAGAATCTTTTCCTTTTATTAATTAGTTTAAACACTGTTAAACCAATCAATCAAAGATTCCAACCACCGCTTTTAAATCATTTTAATCCTTCTAACCACGTGAAAAAAACATTACAATCATTGTTTGTAACTCTTATAATCATTTTTACCCCTGAACCACCCCAAAAGTGAATTAAAGCATCTTTCATCACCTTAAACTTTGTCACTTTGTTTCCAAATTCACTCTGGTCACTTTTAGGCGTGTTTTCTCTTTAATATTCTTTTTAAAGACTTTGTTCTTTAATTAATTGCTTGCAGTTCTTTGCTCAATTAATTCCAATTGAAATTGCTCTTGAAGAAATTTCTTTTGTAGCCTTAAAATATCTCTTGTAGAGTATTTTTTGGATAAATCTTTATTGTTGGTAAAACAATAAATTTTTATATTATTGTTTTATACTAATAAAGTTATAAACAATAAAATTGGCGTGTTTTCTCTTAAAAATAATATTTCATACTATTTTTAACTGAATTTTACCTTATACATATTTTGAGGACAGGAAAAGTACTTGATTTTTAATCAAAGTTTCATATCCACACCTTACATTTGGGGGCCCAGCCGTGATATTTTACCTGTGACATATTTTTTTTACTCTTTTTAAATCTTTTTTCTTATATTGAAAAATTTAAAAACACATAAAAAATACTTATAATTCAAAAAAACCCATAAAAAATAATTTTTTTTCATATTATAAGTGAGGCTTAAATTTTTATTTCTTTTTTTGAAATATCCTTTTTTTACTTAATTAATTGGCTTTTTCATTAATTTTAGTGTCTGACAACGTGGTAAGACAAGAAAACATTGAAACAGCCTCAACAGTAACCAGCATTATCCCTGCCAGTACTGTTAATTCTGATCATAATAGCACTGTTATTGTGACTCAAAATAACCAGCCTGAACCAATATCTTCTGAATTAATTAACTTGGACATAAGTAATACCCTTCAGAAAGCTAAAAATTTGGCCAATAGTAAGTTTTTGACGTAAAAATACTATTTTAAACCTTTTTTAACCATAATTATGCCTTCAACCAGGTCAGGAGCCAGCTACAACCCCTCAAGCAGCTCCCAAAAAGGTAATAGACGTGATTATGGCAGAAGCCAACCAGGTACAGAAGGAAAAGGGTCAGTTGATGACTTCCAAACAACTAAATTGGGTCATTCTGAAGCTGATAATACTATTTTACCTTCAAAAAGAGCTGACACCGCCACAACAAGCCTCTGTGGACATATACAAAGCCAGCCACAGTGCATACAACAATGCACTTCAATTCAAGGAGTACCAGATCCTTGCAGACCTGTGGAAGAATTGCATGAATTCTTACCTGACAGTAAGAAAATTCTTGGGCCATCCCAACACTTGCAAATTGCTCAATGGATGGCATCCATTGATGGAGAAGAAAAACATGATGCTTTTGACACTAGAATGGAGGAAAAACAACCCTCCACCACCCAAACCAGTGCCAAAAACAGCCCCAGTGGCCAGCAGCAGCAATTCCAACGTGAAAAAGCAGCCACAAGCTCCAAACAAGGGCAAAGGGAAGGCACCAGCCCCAAAACCTTACAGCCAGGGCTACAGAATCCCAAAGATTCAGCAGGATGCCATGGAAAATGTATTTCAGATGGCCAGAACCATGATGGAATTACAGAAGAAGGAGGAAGCCAGATTAAGGTTCCAGAAATGATTTCTGACATATTTGATTCCATCCCAGAGTTGTATAATGCTATAAATGACGTGAAAAAACATCTTTCTGATAAAAATGACACCATTTGTAACAACATTAAAACAAACAACCTGAGTCTGTGCCAAATTAATGAAACACTTATGTGTTTTGAAAAAGTTTTGAGAACAATTAAAAATTCCAATAATGATAATTCTTCTAACAATAAAATAAATGAACAATCTGCCATTATTAAAGAATTAACAGATAAATATTCTAAATTCAATATTGATGACATAATTGAAACAAGAATTAAACAAGCCATAAATATTATCAAAACAGATAACAAGAAAGTCCTTGATGACATTTCAAATTCATTTACTGAAGTAAAGACTTATACCATTGCCTTGAAAAAGTGTTTTGATGCTTCACAAGAAGAAGTATCAAAATTATCAATGAAATTGAATCAAGTCACTGCTGATAATACAAGACAGACAGAGCTATGGCAAGAACTGACACATAAGGAAGACATGTATAAAATTGAAGTAATAAATTTAATACAAAGCTTCCAACATGAATACAGAAATTCCCAAAGGTGTAGCAACAGTAAAATGAATGACATTGAACAAATACTGAACACCTTACCAAGAATGTCTACACCTCTAAATCAAAATGAGGGCACAAGAATTCCAAATCCACAAGTATTGGATCCTGATAATTCACAACTAAAAAATGAATTATCCACTTCTTTTCATAACTTGGAACCATCAATGGGCCAAGCACTCTTGAAAGAAGTTCCAAAACTTAAATAATGGCCTCACTTCAGTGGTGAGGAGAGTATGACCATATGGAATTCATTAGAGGTATTGAAATGATCGAAGAGGATTTTGAATTACCAGACAGATTGGTAACAGCCAGGTTTAACACCTTGTTTACCAGATCAGCTCACAGATGGTACATCAAAATAAGACAAGCACATGGACACCAGAGTTGGACTTGGTGGAAAACCCAAATCATCAACAAATGGGCAAATGATTCTTGGAGGTTTAAAGTTGAAACAGCCTTTGAATCTGCCAAATTTAATGCTGATAAAGACAAAGCTTTACCATGGTTTTGCCAACAAAAGGACAGATTAACAGCATTATATCCTGACATGTCATAATTTATGATCCATAGAAAAATTCTAAGACAATGTGGAGGTGACTTAGAGCATGCTGTCAAGAGCAGGACTACTGAACAATCTTCAGCAGAGGATATTATCAATATATTAGAAGAAGTAACCACCAGAACAAAAATTGGTTTTAGTAGGGTGAATCTTGAATCAAGGTTTAATACACCTTGGAAAGATTCTGTGGACAAAAACCCCAAAGAAAATTCTAACAATGTTGGGTATAGATCTGCAAATACAGTCAAAAAGTGCCATATTTGCCAAAGCACCACCCATTTAGCTAATACATGTCCAAAAAGGGGAAAGATCAATGAAATTAATATTGGAAAGGGACCTGATTTTGAAAAAGATGACATAATTGAAGACAATTCAGATGATAAATCATCCATATTTTCTGAATCTTCAAAAGATATAGAAAATATCAATGCCACTTTTGACATCATGGAATCTTATTCCCACTTGCCACAATTGAGCAATAGTCAACTTGATTTATCAAAAGCTCAAGGGGCTAAACTTATGAAAACCAAATCCCAATAGAAGGAATAAGTGTTACAGACTTGAACACCACCTTCTTTGAAGAGGTCAGAAATAGTTACATTCAAGATAACAATTGTAGCATCTTATACCAATTAGTGAACAAAGACTGTAAATACAGCTCTCTAATACATGCCTTGGATGAAGTATGGAAAGGATCATATGATAAAGGAAGGTTTCACCTACTTGATGGTATAAAATTCAACAGTACAAGTAACCCAATGAAAGCATTAGGAATCTTTGGGAATCACAGCTGAATTGGTTGTTATGGAAAATTGCTCTAGTACCCATTTTTATTGGGAAATAACAATTTAATGATGCATGGGATAGATTTACATAATAACAAAAACAGATACTTTCCTATTGAAACAGCTGGTACTAATAAAATTACCAAAGTTCTTGAAGAAAGGAAATCAATAACCAAGAAAGCAAGGGAATACCTTGTTAGATACAGTGACCCAACTTGTGAAGATGAATGATTAGATATACCAGAAGCTACCAAACTCCTCAGAAGATTCAGACACACTAGAAACACCAATATTACAAAGTAATATTCTTTTTTAGGGGGAGGGAATGTGAGCCTTAGAGGTAATTTCATGTACCCAAAAGACCACAAATACAAAAATTAGTATATAAATATAAATAAAATAAATTTATTTATATTATTAAAATAAAAATTAAAATATAAATATAAAATTATATTCAAAATAAAAAAACTTAATTAAAATTTAAAATTAAAATTACATTAAATTTTGTAATTATAAAATTAGATTTATACTTAAAAAAAATAAGTAAAAATGAATTTTTAACAAAACTGTAAAAAAATAAATAAATTTGGAAAAAAGTTAAATAAAAATTATTATAACTTTTTATCCAATAAATAAACATATAAAAATTATTTCACCATTGGATTCCTCATAAAAAATCAGGTGGGGTCACCTCTGAGTGAAATTCTTGTAACTCAACTCTAAATAAGCTTAAATTAAGTTTTTAGTATTTTCAATACAAAAGTTGAAAATCCTCAAAACCTTAATTTAATTCACACCACATGTGGTGTTAACCATCAAATTTTGTGTTAAAATTGAGGTGTTGTGTTTAGTTTAGAAGTTATGAGGAATTGAAGTATTTTCAATTGAATTCAATTGAAATGTCAAAATGTGCGCGTGTATTACATAAGTGAACTTTAATTTACATATGAGGTATCAATTATTACAGATGTGTAATTAAAAACTCAATCGAATTACATATGTAAATTATAATTGTATTACATGATGAGGAATTAAAGAAAAAATAAATTGGAAAGATTAATTCTGGGGGGGAAAAGACACTCTAGCTCTAAGGGGGAGCTAGACCCCCAAAATTCTTGCTGACTGGTGTGGGATGTCAAAATCAATGCAAAAGCTCATTACTTTTGGCCTGGAATTGGGTCACAGGGTCTGTGACTCAATTGATGATGAGGTTTTGATACCAACCAGGGTAGTTTTAACTGCTTCCAAGAGGGTAAAACTACCCTTAAGTTAAAACAATGTTAGTAGAAACAGTTTTAACTGGTTTCTAAGCCTCTTACACACATTCTGATGTGTTTTGAAGGCTCTAGACCAGGTATTGCTATATTAATGGCTGATCTAAGGGTCTAAAATGGCTAAAAATAGCAAAAATTGGCTTAAACCAGCCCTTTTTTGGCCTAAACCAGGGTTCAATGATGCCATAATTGGCTGTTCTGTTGTCAGACTGTTTTTCAAGACTTAAAAGAGTAAATTTTACTTTTGGAGTAAGAAAACTGATGGTTATAAAAGAATGTCTTCTTTGCTCCACTTTTCTCTTCATGTTAGAATCTTTTCCTTTTATAATTAGCTTAAACACTGTTAAACCAATCAATAAAAAATTCCAACCACCCTTTTTATATCATTTCAAACCTTTTAACCACATTAAAAAATCATTATAATCATTGTTTGTAACTCTTATAATCATTTTACCCCTTGAACCACCCCAAAAGTGAATTAAAGCATCCTTCATCACTGTTAACTTTGTCACTTTGTTTCCAAATTCACTCTGGTCACTTTTGGGTGTGTTTTCTCTTTAAATATATTTTTAAATACTTTTTTCTTTAATTATTTACTTGCAGTTCTTTTCTCAATTAATTCCAATTGAAATTGCTCTTGAAGAAATTTCTTTTGTAGCCTTAAATATCTCTTGTAGAGTATTTTTGGATAAATCTTTATTGTTGGTAAAACAAAAAAATTTTATTATACTATTTTCTTATACTTAAAAAGTTAAAAACAATAAAATTGGTGTGTTTTCTCTTAAAAATACTATTTCTTACTATTTTTAAATAATTTTACCTTATACAAATTTTGAGGACAGGAAAAGTACTTGATATTTTATCAAATTTTCATATCCACACCTTACAGTCAGTGACTATCAAAATAATAGAATAATTATAATTTATTATAATTATTAATAATTTTTTTATTATTAAATTATTTAATAATAATTAAATTTCTTTTTTTTCATATATAATTATTTCAATAATTATACAAATTTGTGGTTATAATATTTAATTATATTATATTTTCTACTAAGGAAAGTCATAATACTCTTGATATTTGTTACTATTATCAAGAGTTTCATAGACAAACCTTACACTCATTATCTTGTTGTGCTTGACAATGTTTGGCTTGCTGCAATCTATGTGCTTCTGCATTGACCCAATCATTTTTGCTTCTTTTTCTGTCTGCTATTTGAATTTACTCTAATTTCTGGAAATTCAAGCATCCTTCTTCATGGGTCTTCCTTTTTTGTTTTTGAGCTGAGAGGCTTGACTTGGAGTATCATCAACAGTTGCTTCAGTTTGAATTGGAGCCCCTTCAGGTGATTCTTCTGGTACACTCTTAGTGTAATCTCCAAGAACTCTATGAATATGTTTTTATGATGAGAATTATGTTTCAGGTCTTGTGTTAGCCATATTTCAGAAATGAATTGGAAAAAAAAGAATTATCATAAATAAAAAAAAAAATAACCAAACCCTGGTGAAGGAGCTTTGAAATTAATCTTGAGTTTGTTTTGATATAAAAATAAATTTAAAAATCAATTCAAAATTAATTTGTAAATTATTTCATAACCCAATCATAAACTGGGCCTAATTAATTAAGTAATTATTTTTATTTTTTTCAATATCTTGATGATAAATAATAGTGTTAGCAATTTTGAAATTGTTTTTTTATTATGATGTTAAATTAAAAAAATGATTTAATCATTAATTAAATTATCACTTTATTTTATTTCGAAAAAAAAACTCTGTCCCTTGTGATCTAGAATCTCAAAGCTTAAACAGAATCTTAAGTTTACTTTATTTATACAGAGTAATGATTCTTAATCTCAATTAAATTAAAACATTTTTTCTTAGTTTGGTTAAAATAGTTGTTATTTTAATCATATTCTCTACCAAATGTTATTTTTCTTTACTGTTTAAGCTTAGGTATTGTCTAATTTATTGTATATCTTCTCAAACATGACAATAATCCAAAACCTCTGAAAGATCTTTCAGCTTTGGGCTTGCATAGGATGGCATTTTGTGACTTAGACAAATAAAATATCAGGATTCCCAAAAATATTTTAAAATCGTCTAAAACCCAGTCAGGTAGGACTGATTACTGAAAGAATTCACAACACTAAAAAGCTTGGCGTCTACAAAATTGGAGGGCGCCAATGTAAATCAAAGTAGACTATGGTGGCTGCAGGCCCCTGCTGTAAAATATGGAAGCATCTACAGTACCCCAAGAGTGAGTATTATGATTTTATTCCAAATATATGCTTGATGCTAAGTCAGCTGTGACTTCAATAGCCATATTTTTAAGAGGGTTCACATATAGGAACTCATGTACAGTACATGCAAAAGAAATAATTGGACAACTTTGGCAAATGAAATCGACATTAATGCTGGATCGATTCGGTAAAAATGAATTCCGCTGAATATTTTGTTTCGCGATGTCTTTTACTGTGGCGACTATGGACAGCACAACGATATCATGACTTTGGGTACGCAAACCTTTAGTGGCATGATCATAATTTATTCATGAGCACATCGCCAGCCTGTTGCAAAAACAGTATCTTCTAATTAACGACTATAATCAAGCACAACTTTCTTTGGTTTCATAATTTTCCGAGGAAGTCGAATACAAATTCAAATATACCCATTGTTATCCCTGAGCCTACAAAGCTACTAAGCAGTGTAGGCTTCAAACCTTTAAAAAAACCCATTAGCCCACCCATTTGAAGTGATAAATGAATGATCCTTTGCCTCTGTCGAATTAAATGAAAATGTGGCGCCTGGGGTTTTTTAAATGCATAAAGAATAGGAACAACGGTGCTGAAAAACCGATGAGGGCGAGTGCGCTGGATATGAGGCAAAACCGCATTTTTACCCTCGGTATAAATCTGGTGAATTGTTTCAGAGACGTATAAGGACGGGGAGAGCTTGGCTGAGTTCCTTGAACTTGTTGGGCTGGACTCCAAGCTACTCAGGGCTGTGGGCTTTGGCGACTGAGTGACAGAAGCTGGACAGGATGATATGACTTTGGTGACTTGTAGGCGAGTCTTGATCTGAATGGTAAATATATGGCAGTCAATGACCAGGGAAGTCAGATATTTGTTAGTCAAGTGGTTTAAAAGACCGATTGTGAGCATGGAGCAAATACAAGTTCAACAGACAATATCAAGTGGGTAGGGTAATAGAGCTGAGATTACGCCAGACATACCACCAGCAAACATAAGCTGAAAAATTTCTGGAGCCGACTTTGATGAAGTGGAATAGGAATCATGTGAAGCAAAGCAATAAAAATCTTGCAGATTGCGCCGAATGAGAGCATCTTGTAGGGTTATATCATGACATTAACTAATAAACCTTTCTAAAGGATTTTGGCGGCTGCACAATCTGATAGGGTATCTTGACTTACAACTTGTGAAGAAAATTCCACTGCTGAGCGAATCTCGCAGCCCAGTCATGAGACCTCCGAGATAAAATCCACGAAGGCCATCACGCTGGTAGATTTTTTTGGCGATAACAAATGAACCTGCTTTGGCACCGGTCAATTGATTGAAATGTTCAGCTTGAGCGCGACATTTAATAACTTCGATCTAAGCCGACGATTTTATGAATAAATAAAACCCAGCTAAATGAAGACCAATTTTATGGGCTTGTAAACGTACTGGGGTCTGTAGCAGGGCACAAACACCACCCGCAGTCGCACCAGAAGCAAACACATGATTCAGATTACTTGGGCGTTCGCGATCCTGATTAAAGATAGACCTTTGATACAGGGACGATATGAATATGAAGTCAATGTCTTTGATATCCCGTTTGAAAAATAGGGTGAAGGAACAAGCCCGGATGCGGATAGGATGCAGGAGAAAGAGATGAACCCACATGCATTTTCCATAAGTAGCAAAGAAAAACGAATCGATGAAAGCTAGTCCTAATATTGGAGCAGCCGCGCCAGCAAATAAGAACCGGTAACCTTCCTGACGCCATAGTACTTTGAGGTTGCTGAATGTGGAAGTGACGCTAGAGACTTTGTTTTGAATGGGCCAGTCCTTGGGACTGGCTGAAGTAACGCAAGAGAGCGTATTAGGAGGAATGGAGTATTGGAGTGCCAGGTTGGCAAAAGCAGTGTGGCCATGATGAATGAAAGACGGGGAGTGTGAAAATGCGACTGGGATGAGGGTGCGACGAGGATCAAGAGAAGAGCTGGAGCTAGTTTGAAGTCTGATTTTCAAGACATCGAGAGGATTGGAGACGATGATGCCAGCTGTTAGTGATCCAAGAGAAGAGTTCAGCAGTTCGCCGGGAGCTAATGACGAGATCGTTGACGATGATGATTCTTACCGACGCCACCAATCCAGCCGGCGATGAAATCCTTGGTCGTTTGGGACTCGGCCATCCATCAACTGGGTTGGACGCAAGACTAACGGGAGAGCTAAAGAGGAAGTTCTCGGAGTGAGTTGGACGAAGAAAATTCGATGTGAGGGGTCGAGGTCATTGGTGGGATGGATGAAGCCATCATCGCCGATCGATGATCATTCCTGGGATTGGAGCAGGCTTGGAAGGATCAGGAGGACCTCATCCATCGATGATACGGCCTTCTAGAACATTCTGAAGAAAATCTAGATGTCCATCAGATTCCATGCCAAGACTAAGGAATAGTGCTTCATCCCACAAGGTATTGACACATTTGATTGGCTCAGGGTCAGGAGCAGGTTCCAAGCATGCCTGATGGCCAATCAAGTTGATAGAAGTCTGGTAATGGTTTGAATCCAGCAGCTAAGAATACAATAACCACCATAGAAGAGTGAACTTAAAATTGCAAAGGATTATTACAAATCAGCTAAGGCTAAGTCACCAAAGAGGATATCAAAAGATGAACCAGCCAAAGAATCTCCCTGAATTTGAAATTTTCTGTGTGCTTGTTTTCACTTGTTTTTATCAAATGTCTCAATAAGTTGGTGATCAGCCAAATCTTCACCAATGATCATTTCCAATTCCATCAAAAAAAGGCAGACCTTGGGGGCAGGGAGCCATGGGTGTACTCTTGTGTGGCATGTGGTGTGGTTGGCAGGCCCTTTTTTAGGGGGGACGCCAATGGCATGGTGTGGTATTCCATACCTTTTCTGCAAGGTTCAAGTCCACTTTGATACAATAATAATATTGATAGATAGTAATAATTTGTATAAAATAATATAAAATAATATAAAATAATATAAAATAATATAAAATAATATAAAATAATATAAAATAATATAAAATAATATAAAATAATATAAAATAATATAAAATAATATAAAATAATATAAAATAATATAAAATAATATAAAAAAAATATAAAATAATATAAAATTGTCAGCCTGTGACTCAAAACCAGAGCACAAGCATGACAGCCAAATACCATAAACCAATGGTATAGCCAAGATACCACCAAAACATGGAGCTGAGCCAAATCTGCTCAAAAGGCATCAAAAGAAAGAGGAAACTCACCCCTTTCCAAATATACAAGTCACATCATCATAGGACAAAGAATAACAAAGTTATTCCTGCTCAAAGTTGTTGCTGAGCATAAACCTTAATTTTCACCTCTCATCTGAAATACAGAGTAAGACGCCTAACCCCATCAAATGGGTATTCAAAATGAAGCTCTAAGCCAGGGCTATCCAATGGTACCAACCAAACTGAGATAGCACCAGTAGTACAGAAGTTATGGTCAAATTCAGGCCAAATAAGGGTGAATAAAATATTCACCTCTCATCTAACTTCTACAGTTTTAGTGTGAGATACTTAAAGTGGGGTCTTCTTAGAAAGAGCACAATCAGGGCTATCTGATGGTGCCATCCATTTCCCCATATCTCACCTAGAACAAAAGTTATGAGGCAAACAAGCCCAATAAAGCTTCTTGCCTAAAACACACATATGTACAAAAATCTTGTACATGGGATACCTTTGCCATAGTTAATGATAACCATACCAAATAAGGTACCATTGTGTAGATAACATACAGGGCTACACACTGAACCAATTTTGAGGTTGATATCTCAAGAACTGACAAAGTTATGGCTGTTTTAAAGTCAAAATCCCACAGTTTGGCCAATACAGCCTTACCATGGGATAATATCCCATAACCATGATTATGAGGTGTCAAACTGACAAAGAAGCTTGTTTTTACTTCAATACCTCATATTTCATTCAATACTGGGGTCCCATACCAGTTCTGTACAGAATTCAATGCATCTTACACATCAGAAGCAAGCTGTGTGGTCCCCAGATGAAAATTTCCACCCTGTATTGGTGAAAACTGCCCAGATGTGGTTTCAAAGCCACAACTGAGCCCAATACAGGCTATACAAGCCTGTCTTAGAGAGTGAAAATCTTCACTTCCTCTACATGGAAAGGTCTAGCAGCCTTTCCACCCCATTTCAGGATAAAAAGGGGCCTTTTCAATGCCAGAAAAGATTTCCTCATCCTGATCTTGAATTCCTACGCAGGTATACTTCCAATTTTAAGTATTGTAGACTTTATTATTGTAATACAACAGGTAAAGCTGCACCCAGGGTTTTCAATAGCGCTAACCACCACTATTCTTCAATAGTAAAACCCTTTTATTTTAATAATAAACCATTATTATAGTTTAGAGCCATTATTTTTAATATTTATAACCATTTCACAGTCATATTTAAAGTTATAATTAGCCCACTTACAGCTTCATCATAGACTCATCCTGACATTTTGGGGGCCTGGCTGTGCTTTTTTGATCTTTTTAGACCTTAAAAGTAAGTTCTTTCACTTAATTCTTTTATGCTGACATTTTGTTTTACCTTTTTAGGCGTAAAAACTCTTGAAAATACATAATATATATCTTATTGTATTCCTTTTTTGAGTGATATATGTCTTATATCAAGTTTTATGTATAAATATCATCAATATTATTACGTGGTTAAGAACCACTAATATCTTATTTTTGGCGTGTTTTATATATAAAAACACATTAAGCCATCAATACAGTCCAAATTTTTAATTGAATAAGGACACCTCTTACTGTAAAACCAACAGTTGAGGCATGGTGAGGTGTATTGTTAATTCAATCACCCTCTTATACAAACCACTTTTATACAGATTATACTTTCTAATTACAAGTTAAACTGTAAGACACTGGTACTGTGGTATTCCATACCTTATTGGCCCAGTTTCAAGTGAAATTTCATTTATAAGGCTATAAATTGAAGAAATAACAAAGAAAAATAAATAATGAATCAATTATAATAGAGGAATTCAGCAAAAAAAGTGGATTTAAATTCATCAATATGTATAATCCCATAAGCAAATCCTGGGAAAATGGTCCATTTGATTACAAGAATAACAATAAAATAAGGAATAGAAAAAGACAAGCTAGCAAGAATGTTAAATCTACCAGTGAAAGGGGTAATGTAACACTCAAGTTACCCTAGCTCTGCTCTAACTTTGGATGACTCAGCAATTCAGTTATTACCTGAGGCTACTTCAATAAGGAATAAATTAAAACTGTATTAAACAAAAGTCACAAGACAGAAAGAAAAAGAAATCAATCAATTTATGCAAGGAAAATCCATCAAAACCTTAAATTACACAGCATATCTGTGGAAATACAAGCACAGCCACCTGATAAGCCAGTAAATACAAATTAAAACATAATTTAAGCTAAATGAAGGAAGATTAAATCTTGTACAGGACAAATAGAATCCCCACAATACACAGCATTCTCCACCTAAAGTTCAAACAATGCACAGACATATGGTGCAATAGCTGTACAAAATCACCTCATCCCCCCAGAAATGGTGCAATACACCAAACATATGGTGCAATACCTTGAAGAAATGACACCATCTCAAAATTTCTCACCAGAAAAAACACCTCAGATTACATAATCATACATACAAATGGTGCAATCAACCAAACAAATGGTATCTCACCACTATAAAGAGCTATCCCAGCAAAAAGAAGTGGAAAATTTTTAAGTCCCTTGTTTTTGAGTGCCTCTATGGAGAGCCCAAATAATATAAATAGTGGGCCTCTCTCCCTCATTGTCTCCTCTTCTCCCCATGAATGAATGCATGAATGAATGCAATTAATTATATACCAAGAAGGAGAATAATTATTCATCCCTCACTAGTAGTTCAATATAGTATTATTATTTAAATGGGAATTATATATCAAGAAGGGGAATAATTCATCCATCCCTTGCTATTAGGATAATCTAGTTATTTTATTAAAAAGTATTATGGACTTATAAGTTGAATTCATAGTGATTTCTAATTAATAGTAGCTAACAGAAGGTCTACTTTATATTATTAATACACCCTATGTTTAAATTATTAGTCCTATAACTATAATACTATCAATAATACTCATAATATTATGTTTATCCCCATAATCTTTACATTATAAAGGAAAAATATCCTTATTATATCTTCATATTAAAAAAACCAACTTTACAAATAAATATTATTATATAAAAAGCTACTCTTATATTATATTATATTACTCATATATTTAACAAAAATCTACTCTTTATTGGAAAATATCTTACCAATAAATTATTAAAGGTCTTATTGCTATATTATATTAACAATTAACCTCTCAAACCATTAAGTATTATAAAAGATATAACATCAAATTGACCTTACCTCTTAAAATGTATATTATTCAAATTATATTAAATCAACCTCTTATACTCTTAAGGTCTTACCCTTAAAATAATCTTATATTATTATTTGAAAACTATATTTTATACTTTTTCAACTTATAAGCTACTTATCTGATTATTGAATAATTCTGATAGAGACTGCTGAAAGGTCTTCTCTAGTTGTAAAGCCACAATCATAAATATTGATTTGTGAGCTCTGTAGGAAGGTTGTTTAGTATATTCAGAGGGGAAGCTAAAACACCATTAGCACCCTTGGTTACAGGATTATTCCAGCAATTCAAAACTTTTTACCTGTGATTTCCCCCTCAAGGACTGCCTTATCCAATCCCACACTAAAAGGAGTTCCACAGTACACAAACAGTATACCAGGCATCTGTAAGCTGTAATTCTGACGTGAAATTGTTAATTCAATTACACTGTCATTATACAGGGCATATTGTAGTAACATACAAGCCCAGAGGCCATTCTTAGACATGCAAACAGCATTTTAAGAAGTCTTAACTGACTATAAGCCCTCTTTTCCTGTTTGATTCAGTGGAAGAAAACTACATTCCACTAGAAACCCTGTCACAGGCCAGCACACCAGTGACACCCTCAGAACCAGAGGGAAGCAAAGGGAAAGGCAAGAGGCACAGTGAAGGCTTTATCACAGCAAAGAAGTGGACACCAATAGCCACCCAGAGGAGTAGAAAACCACAAAACTCTGCTTCAATACAAGGTAAACCAACCTTAACAACTTGTACAGGGAAGATTACCATAATTAACCCAGTTGTAACCTCTAAAGGTAAATTACCCAAATCGGCAGACAAAAAGTTTGTACAAGGCACAGTAAAAGGTAAATACCCTAAGAACATAAAGTTTTTGACTGCTTGAAAACACTGATATGTCACATGCATACTCCAGAGACCTTGGCTTCCAAAGGAACCAGCCAGAGGACAGAGAAGGCTTGCCCAGAACCAGAAGACCTGGAAGAGGACACCTTGAACACAGTGGTGGATGGCAAGACAACGAGGAAGATAATATCAACCCTGCCATTCACACTTAAACTCAACAGAAACCTCAAACCAGAGGACTGGAAAGAAATGGATCAAGTTCTTCAGCTCCATCAACTCCTCAAAGATTTATTTCAATGGAGCATGGACAACAAGAGGTTCAACCTGGCATCTCACTGGGAAGAACTTGGAGCAAGTTGCCAGAAGATCTGTCTCAAAGAGATAGACTTAAAGGACCTTATGATAACCACCAAAGGTTGGAATCCCACCAGGAAGTTCAGAATCCTGGAGGTGAGGGCAAAAAGGATAAGGGAGAATCAAGCCACTATCCAAGCTATAGAAGAACAGCTGACCCAGACAGGGCACACTCAGATTCCTTCAGGCTCACAAGGAGCAGGCCAAATCAGCTCTCCAGTGGCTTTTCACCATTCAGAAACCAACAGGTCAGTGGCCAAAAGTCACCATTCTTCACACTCCCAGGAAGTTTCTAGGAGAAGACAAGGACACAAGGGCAAAAAAAAGACCTCTTTTCCCCAAAGGCAGAGAGAGTCAGAGCCAATGATCCAGAAACTGTTGGACTTGGTGAAGGAAGTACACAAGAACCAGAAGTAACTGTAAACCACTTTAGAATCAGTAGTCCCCTTAAAAGAAATATTACCCCCACTCAGATTGAACATAATACTGTCTCACCTGAGAGTAACCTAAACAGTGATGCACTGTGGTTAAAAATGTCCCAATTTGCTGAGCAAACTCAAAAACAGTTTGCAGAACTTGAAGCAAGCAATGAGAGGATGAAAGCTTTGACAGCCTCCATGGATAAGATTGTCAAAACCCTTCAAGAAGGACATGCTCAATTGAGCAAAGCCTCTGTAGAAACCAACAGAAGACTGAATCTAGTCTTTGAAGAACAACACCACAGCCAAAGGGACAGGGATTGTCTGGATCAGGACATAAACAAACTGTTTAATGTCTACCATAACATGAAGCCCCAACCACAAGGCCATTTTATGGATAATCCATATTACCAAGATGACATAAAACCAGATTCCATGTTGGTTAGTAAAGCAAGATCTCCATCACAATACCAGGATGGAGATAATATGTCTTATACTGAAAAGGAAGCCTTGAAGCAGCTTCCTGAGGCCTCAAGCTGGCCCAAATTCTCTGGAACTGGAGAGTATGATCATATGGAACTCATAGATTATATTGATGGACTCTTAATTGATGTACCAAGCATACCAGAATACTGGGTTACTGCTAGACTTAATACAGCATTTAAAGGACATGCTAGTATATGGTACACAGAAATGAAATAAATCCATGGCAGAAGAAGCTGGCCATGGTGGAAGAGTCAAATTATCCAAAAATACAGCAATGGTACTTGGATATGGCAGAAGACCATGTCATTTTAAAGTGACTAATACTCTGTGGACAAATATCCATATTAGTGGTGTCTCAGACAGTCTAAGAGACTCAAAGCCATTGATCCTCAAATGAACACCCAAATGAGGAATCACAAACTTCTGAAACAACTGCCAGGAGAACTAGAGCATGCAGTAAAATGCAGATGCAACCACAATTGCACTTTAGATGACATTGCCAATACCCTACAAGAGGTAAGGAAAAGAACTAATATAGGGAAATTCACCCCATATAAAAGCAGTGGTTTCAAAGAGAAACAAACTTTCAGGGTAGAGTTTAAAGACAAACCCAAAGAAAGAGTGGCAGAAATGGCAAAGAAGAAAAATTCTTGGCACAATTGTGGTTCAACAGACCACTATTCCAACAACTCTCCAAAGGCAAAGAAAAAAATCTTTGCCATTGAGAAAGTCCCAGATGAGGAATCCCCAACAGAGGATTCTGAATCAGACTCTATGGGGGATGCCATCAGAGAACAATCTGATGATGACCAAGACCCCAGAGAAGAATTCCTAGTGGAATACCAAGAGGAAACCCGACTAGAAATCCAGGACATACAGTTGGAAGCAGGCATGCCACAAGACACTGCCAACAAGAGCTTGTGCAAACACACACAAGATGCACAAACATTCCTAGTCACACCAACCAAAGGAGTGGCTTATATACATGGAACAGCCACAAAGATGACTGTCTGTATTGAAAATGCTCAACATATATTGATCATTGATAGTGGAGCACACTGATCAAAAGTGGCCAAAAATTATCTGGACAACCACTTCCCAAACTGGAAAAAACAGCTCTTGCCCACCAAGGCAAAGAACTTTAAAAGTGCATCAGGGAAGATGACTTCCATTGGGACAATTATCAAAGAGATAATTATACCCCATAGGAAAGGTAACATCAGACTCAACCCAGAGTTTGTAGTGCTTGATGATGCCCACATCCAAGGGTTCCTACTGGGAACAGATTACCAGAGGAAGTATGGCATTGATATTTACAACAGTAAAAACAGGCATATTACAATTGGTACCAACAAGGAAAAGAAATTTTCACTTGATATATACCAAGTTTCTACCCATGACCCACTGGAAGAGCTACTGAATGAATTCAGAGAGGGCCAGTTTAGCACTACCCTCACCAGTAAGCAAAAACTAAGCTTACTGAAAATGCTGAGAAAAAATAGACCAGCATTTGCCATTGGTGAAAAACCATTAGGCAAATTTAAAGGCCATGCTATAGAACTATATGTGAATGTGGAAAGACCATATCCACCTATGCTCAGGAGACCTCCATACCCAGCAAGTCTGAAAACCAGGAAGGAAATTGAGAAACGCATCAATGAACTCCTGGAAATGGATGTCATCAGAAAGATTGGACACAATGAAATAGTGGAAATCACCACTCCTGTCCTAATCACCTGGCATGATGGCAAGTCTAGGTTGTGTGGAGACTTCAGAGCCCTGAACAACTACACAAAAGGAGACAGGTACCCTATACCCAGGATACATCATTCCTTAGACAAACTGCCTAAAGCCAAATACAAAACCAAAATGGATTGTATGAAAGGCTTTCACCAGAATGGAGTCAAACCAAACTCCATGAAGTTGCTCAGAATCATATGCCATATGGGTATATATGAGTACACCAGGATGCCATTTGGAATCAAGAATGCATCAGCCCACTTCCAAAGGATGATGGACACAATATTTCAAGAAGAAATATTGGAAGGCTGGATGGTAGTATATATTGATGACATCATTATATACTCAGAGACATGGGAAGACCATGTACAATACATAGACAGAGTGCTAAGTAAATGTACACCCATCAATCTGAAAATTTCCCTTAAAAAGTGTAATTGTGGCCAAAAAGAGCTACTAGCTCTAGGACATAAAGTCTCAGGTCTTAGTCTGGCAATTGACCGGAAAAAATTAGCAGCAGTACTGCAAAAGCCAGTACCAAGAAACATCAAAGAGATGCAATCTTTCCTTGGGTTTGCTAGCTACTATAGAAACCACATCAAAGATTTTGCCCACATAACTAGTAGCTTATACAAGTTATGTTCAAAAGATGTAGTATTTGAAATCACCAAGGAAAGAAGGGATGCATATGAGAATATCAAATATGAACTCACAAATGCACCTGTGCTCATCTTGCCTGACTTTGAACTACCTTTCAAGTTATACATAGATGCAGCATGTAGCCAAGGCTTAGGAGCAGCCCTTCACCAGAGACAAATTGTGGATGGTGAACCAAGAGAGGGAGTAATATGCTACATCTCTATGCTTCTGGAAGATTCAGAAGCCAGGTATGGGGCAACCAAGACAGAATGTCTATGCCTAGTCTGGGCTCTAGAGACACTCCATTATTATTTGGAGGGTGCAGTCTTTGAAGTCTACAAAGACTGCACAGCCTTGAAGTACTTACTAAACATGAAGACTACAAATAGACACATGCTGAGATGGCAAATAGCCATCCAGGAGTATAGAGGGAACATGACCATCATAAACAAAGAAGGTAAAAGCAATACCAATGCAGATGGCCTCAGAAGATGGCCATTGGATAACGTCAAAAGTAACCCAGCTTATGACCCTGAAGTTTGAGCCAAGACACCTATCCATTTCATGGAGATAGATAGGAATAAGAACGTCAGATTCTCTGAATGGGCACCAGAAAGTGGTACCCTGGACAGTGGAAACAATGATTCAGAATGGCCAGAAACTCCCATACTGGGAATAAGCTCCTCAGAACTGCACAATGAATTTTTTAGTGCAGTACTAAAGTCTTATTCCAAACACCAACAGTGTAGCATATTACTTCAGCTACTTCAGCGAAGGTACAGGAGTCCAGAACTGGAATCCCAGCTGGAAGAACCCTGGTTGAGGGCCTATAAGGATAACAAGTTCTTCCTTATAGAAGGCCTGCTCTACCACAGAGAAAAACACACAAGTGCACTCACAGCGGTAGACAGGGACCACATCTCTCTGATCCTGCAAGAATGACATGACTTGCCCTACATGGGACACATGAGTGAAGACAGGACCAAAGAGAGGGTAGCAAGCACAGCTTGGTGGCCCAAGTGGGAACAAGAGTTGAGTGAATACATCAACACTTGTGAAAGATTCCAGAAGGCAAATAGGAAACATGGGAAGAAGTATGGATTACTTAAAAATATAGAAGAACCCAAACACCCATGGGAAACCATCAATATGGACTGGGTTACAGGACTTGTCCCAGGACGCAATGAAAACTACAATGCCTTTTTAATCATAGTTGATAGGTTCAGCAAGAGTATTAGGTGGCTACCATGTCATAAAGAGGACACAGCTATGGATACTGCTCTGTTATTCTGGAATATACATCATATCTACCTGTTGAGTCCTTAAGATCATCATTAGTGATAGGGACCCAAAATTCACATCTGAATTTTGGACCAACTTTTATGACATGCTTGGAACCAAGCTTTGATTTTCCACAGCATACCATCCACAAACAGATGGGCTAGCTGAAAGGATGACCAGACAATGGAGGACACCCTTAGAAGGTTCTGGGCCTATGGCATGGAATACAAGGACCATGAAGGATACACCCATGACTGGGTTACCCTTCTACCAGCAGTCCAACTGGCTTATAATACAAGTCAGAACTCTACCACAGGAAAAACACCTGCACTGGTAGAAAAAGGGTGGAATTCCCTTTTACCTGTGGACCATTTGAAGAAAAACTTTCTAACCATCCACCCTACAGCCAAAGACTTCCATGAAATGTGGAAGAGGGCTTGTGACACAGCTTGGAAATGCATAGCTGAGGAAAAGGGGTATAATAAGCAGAGGTGGGACAAGTCACACATGGAACCTGACTTCAAAGAAGGGGACCAGGTGCTGTTGTCTACACTAAACTTTAAGAATCTCAAAGGACCTAAGAAGATGAGATACTCATTTGTAGGGCCCTTTACTATCAATAATTTGGTAAGGAAGGATGCAGTGGAGGTCAAACTCACAGAGGAGTTTTCCAGGAAACACCCAGTGTTTCCAGTGAGTTTTGTCAAATCATACTTCCAAACAGAGGTGGGTAAATTCCCCTCCAGGAAGAAGAACCCCACACCACCAGAGATAGTGGAGATGGAAGACTCCCCTGGACCAGTGAAGAAAATCATCAGGGCCAGGAAGATCAGACTTAACAGTAGGGATCAGAGACAATACTTAGTCAGATTCAAGAACCAAACAGCTGATAAAGACAAATGGTTGGCAGAGGATGCCATACCATATGGGAACCTTTATTTAAAAGAATTCAGAGCCTCTAGGAGGACTGAAAAGTCTCATTAATGATGAGCCTTTTTTAGAGGGAGGGTATGTCAGCCTGTGACTCAAACCAAGAGCACAAGCATGACAGCCAAATACCATAAACCAATGGTATAGCCCAGATACCACCAAAACATGGAGCTGAGCCAAATATGCTCAAAAAGTATCAAAAGAAAGAGGAAACTCACCCCTTTCCAAATATACAAGTCCCATCATCATAGGACAAAGAATAACAAAGTTATTCCTGCTCAAAGTTGTTGCTGAGCATAATCCTTAATTTTCACCTCTCATCTGAAATACAGAGTAAGAGACCTAGCCACATCAAATGGATATTTAGAATGAATCTCTAATCCAGGGATATCCACTGGTACCAACCAAACTGAGCTAGCACCAGTATTACAGAAGTTATGGTCAAATTCAGGCCAAATAAGGGTGAATAAAATATTCACCTCTCATCTAACTTTTACAGTTTTAGTGTGAGATACTTAAAGTGGGGTCTTCTTAGAAAGAGAACAATCAGGACTATCTGATGGCGCCATCCATTTCCCCATATCTCACCTAGAACAAAGGTTATGAAGCAAACAAGCCCAATACAGCTTCTTGCCTAAAACATGCATATGTACAAAAATCTTGTACATGGGATAACTTTGCTATGGCTAATGATAACCATACCAAATAAGGTACCATTGTGTAGATAACATACAGGGATACACACTGAATTAATTTTGAGGTTGATATCTTCAGAACTGACAAAGTATGGCTGTGTTAAAGTCAAAATCCCACAGTTTGGCCAATACAGCCTTACCATGGGATAATATCCCATAAACATGATTATGAGGTGTCAAACTGACAAAGAAGCTTGTTTTTACTTCAATACCTCATAGTTCATTTGATACTGGTGTCCCATACCAGTTCTGCATGGAATTCTATGCGTCATACACATCAGAAGCAAGCTGTGTGGTCCCCAGATGAAAATTTTCACCCTGTATTGGTGAAAACTGCCCAGATGTGGTTTGAAAACCACATCTGAGCCCAATACAGGCTATACAGGCCTTTTGCAAGCCACAAGCCTGTCTTAGAGAGTGAAAATCTTCACTTCCTCTATGTGGAAAGGTCTAGCAGCCTTTCCACCCCATTTCAGGATAAAAAGGGGCCTTTTCACAGACAGAAAAGGTTTCCTCATCCTGCTCTTGAATTCCTACATAGTATAACTGTCAAAAACAGTTCTAATCTTGGAAAATAAACAGGTATACCTCTAATTTTAAGTATTGTAGACTTTATTATTGTAATCCAACGGGTAAAGCTACACCAAGGGTTTTCAATAGCGCTCACCACCACTATTCTTCAATAGTAAAACCCTTTTGTTTAATAATAAACCATCATTATACTTTAGTACCCTTACTTTTAGTATTTATAAACATGTCACAGGCATATTTGAAGTTGTAATTAGCCCACTTACACCTTCATAAGAGACTCATCCTGACAAAAATAATATAAATAATATAAAACAATATAAAATCATAAAAATATTATATAATAATATATATAAAATGATAACAAATAATATAAAATAATATTAAATCATATGAAATAATATGAAATAATATGAAATAATATGAAATAATATAAAATAATATCAAAGAATATAAGATAATATAAAATAATATAAAATAATATAACATAATATTAAATAATAAAAAATGATAAAAAATGCTGATCTTAAAAGATTATACCTAAGTTTAGCAGTCTGAAATCATTTCACCATTAGACTATAAATAAAATTTAACCTAAGTTATATGTTTGCTCAAAGCCATGGGACCAAAATTGAGAAAGATCTCATGGATTTAGTAAAAAACATAGATATCCTTAGAGGGATAGTCGCTAAACTCACCATGAGAATATGCTTATAATATGAATACTAAAATTGCATATTTATTCAACTTAAAGAAAATTCACAGAATAACTTAATACCAATCTATAACTTTACAGTAATACTTACCTCTTATTCATATTTCCATAAGTACTATACATCTGAGAGAACTATAGACTTGTATATGCCTAACATTATGAGTATACAAATTCATACCTTTATATAAAAGACCATAGTCATTACATAATTCCATACCTTGACCATAGTGCATATTCAACTTTGCCAATGACTTTTCAGAATCACAAAACAGCCTAAAGTCACCAACTCGACATCTGACTGGTCAGAATTGGAAATAATTCAAATTGCATACTTTAGATCAATCTGATTGGTCAGAAAGCCTAATTGACATGATGGCTCAATCTGATTGGTCAGAAAACACCACACCAAAAATGACTCAAACTTGGAAAAATTCCAAGTCCCTTGTTTTTGGAAGGCTCTATGGAGGACCCAAAAGGTATAAATAGAGGGCCTCTCTCTGACATTTCCCCCCATGCTTCTGATTCAGAAATTCTTTTTGAAAATCAATCCATTCCTTCTCTAGTAGGATAATCTAGTATTATATTGAATATCTTATAAAGTTTTTATATTATGAATTATTAATGCAAGATATTTATAATATTAATGAAAGAGTTTAATATTAATTAAATAGTCTTACCATTATAGTATTATTGTATTAGTGTTGAAAGATATTATCAATAGTGATCTTATTAGAATCCCTTATAATCAATTATCATAGAAAGGAAACACCCTTATATTATTATATTACCCTTGTCCATAAATTTAAACCCTTATAGCTATCTGATATTAAATGTATATTAATACTTGTATTAGGGGGGTCAAGCTCTTATGTGCATAACCTCATTTTGTTTGGGTTATGACCTAGCTCATCAACTTAAAATTAATAGATTACTACCTTGGTCAAGAAAATTAAAAGATAATTTTTTTCACATGACTAACCATGATTAATACAAAAAAATTGAAAAATTATTTTGAAAAACTAAAAATAACAGATGTGATCAAAGATTTACTCTTGATCAGAAGAAAAATATTGTTTTTGTTTTATTCTTAATTAAATAGATCCCTTTTTCAATTCAAAAAATTCCTAAACTATCAACTTGGAAACAAACCATCAAAGCTTTATTTTGACTTTGGGTCTTAATAGAGCTAGAAGAAGGGACTTATTGATAGAAAAACTGATTGAAATTGAAGAAAACAAGCATTATTATTCACAGATTTCCACTGTTAGAAAATAGTAGCTAGTTTTGCATGATATTTTTGGAGATTCAGATGACCTTGGTTTGATTTTAATGAAAATGATAAATTCGAGATATCTTCAAAGAGATCCCAAAACAATTATAATGGAAAAATTTGATATAAGACTGCTGTTTTACATGAATGATGATGAATTCAGGCAATGTGTTAGAACAACAAAAGAAGGATCAATTTTCTTATAAAAAATAACAAATAACCCAGCTTTTCAAAACAAAATTTAGTGCAAGAAACTACCAATAATGCATCAATTAGCTTTGACACTTGAGAGATTAGGATAATTTGGAAATGATGTATCAGTTGTAAAGCTTTCAAGAAATCTAAAAGTCAGAAAAGGAAAATTCAGTGAAATATTGAGGGGGGTAATACTAGCCATAAACTCACTTGAAGACATGTATTTGAACTGTCCAAATAAATAAAGAAGAAAACAAAAAACACATTTCATAAAATATGTGTTGGCTTCATCAATGGCACAATACTCCCTCTTTATTAGAAACCTGGGTATGATCTGGAAACATTTTTTGATTAAAAGAAAAGGTACTAATTAAGTTCACAAATAATTTGTGATTGTAATAAACAAATTATTTTCTTAATGTCTGGACCTCCTGGCTCAAGCTCAGACTCAAGCATATATGAAGAAATGGAAATATCAAAGAATAAAGAAAATCTTTTTAGAAAAGCTATCCCTATTTTTCAGATTTATTTTGAATTTATAATATATAAATTTATTCATTTATAGTTTTTGTAACATATTCAGGTGAATATCTACCAGGGTACTGTCACAGGGGCTCTTCTAAGTGAAGAGGGCCTGGCACTTACTTATTGAGGGCTCAGGATATGGTAAGAAAGAGTGCACTCAAGATTGTTATGGGATGAATTAATAAATGAAAGAATATAAGAAAAGCAGCAACAAATAATAAGAGTAAGAATAAAAGAGCCAACCACAAACAAGTCCAAGTCCACTTTTTCAACCTGTCAGAATGGAAAGAGAAGGGTTAATAAGGATATGGCCACCCAACTCATACTGTACAGGCAAAGAAAGAAAAAGGCTAAGACTAACTTAAAATCAAATAATCATAATACCCAAAAAAAGGATAAGAATAATTATAAAAGAATAAATATACTAAATTAATTAACTGGGGAAGAATCCCCAGGGGGGAGAAAGAGGGGCTGGTATATGTGAGAATCACCAGCCCTGATCCAGAAAGAGAATTTTCATGAGAAGATTTGATGATTGAATTGAGTCTGGCCATTACAGGTCCTGTATAGCTGTACAGGATCTGTACAAGAGGATTGGTGGTGTTGAGTGATCATACAGTTTGGGGATGGTGTATCCAAACTGTATTGGGCAATTCCAACCTGTACAAGTATTGACAGGCTGTATTGATGAACCAGACTGTATGCATCTTTCAGCAAAGAATATTTCTGAAACTGAATTCTGATACACACAGTGGATTTTCTGGTTTGAGGTGTTTGAGTGGGTGTAAGAATGAATACCCTTACCCCTGACTAGTGGTTGTTACAGTATCCCCCTGCTGAAACTGGTGGGCTCCTAATACCCTGCCACTGTTGAGTGGCATCTCAACATCCCCCCTTTTTTTTCAAAAAAATTTCTTTTCAATTATGTTTTCCTCTTGACAATTATCCTGAAAATCCCCTCTTCATTTCTTCACTGTAATACTTGATTTGAATTATCTTGCCCCTTCTTTTGACTTGAGTAAGTGCTTTCAACTTCAAAATATGCTTCTTTTTGGATTCAGTCATTTCCTTCCTTTCAAGGCATGGCCCTTGGGTGGAATCCCAAAATGAGTGCCATAGAGCTCTTCTTCTCAAAATTTGATGGCCAATGAGTATATGATCATATACCTCATTGTGAATGGGCCAACTTGATGTTTGGCCCTTCTTGCCCTGATTGGAATTCCTTCAAAAGTCTTCAAGGGGGGATCTTGTCCCCATTGTCCCTGAAAATGCCTCAAAATGTGGATTTGGGGCCCCTTTGGCCCTACCATTGAAATTTGGGTCTTGGCCCTTCTTATGGTGATTTTTGACTTTTATGGCTTCAGGCCATTCTTTGGCCCATTTTGGGTCTTGGGTGATTTTGAGGACCCACGGTCCGCAGGGGCCATTGGAGACTCCCAGGACCTCAAATGACCCCCTGACCTCAAATTTTCTGGGGCTTCAGGAGTCCCATGGCCCAATTAATCACCTAAATGGCCTGGCCCCATTAGAAGGGTCCAGGACCATCAAGATTCTGACCTCCCCCAAGTTGCAGGGGAGGTCATGGGTGGTGACTTTAGTCCAAAAGAGACATTGACACACCACCTTAAGGACTTTGAGGGGGGGGCATCATTGAGTTATAGCCCCACTTCCTTGAGGTCATTTTTTTCAGGCTTGAAGTGATTTAATTCTGACACCTTGAATCTTGTGCTTGCATGTTCCTTAGTCATGAGTTCCAAACTGACTGAACTCACTGAATCTTCCCCTTCTGCATTGCAAACATCTGTCCTTAATGGTTCTGGAATTCTCAGTCAATTTTCTTCTGGTCATTTTGATCCCACCCAAACTTATGATGGTTACAAGGCAGTGAAAGTTCTTGATCCTGCTTGTACTGAATATTTGGCAAAGGGGAAGTATTTTTTTGAACATTACAGTCCCAGATCTTCAAAATGTCACTACTGCTTTATTGGGAAGAAGCCATGCCGCTGTACTGGGAAGAAAGCTTTAAACATCAGGAGGTATTTGTTGAGTAAGAAAGATGGGCCTTTGAAAAAGATTTCCCAGTTTCTGAGGCCCCTACTCTTGATGGTACTTCAGGGTATTCTGCTTGAGAATGAAATGATTTTCTTGCTTGAAATGGATACTGATATTGTGATTCAGTGACTGGTTCTAGGCAGAGGGATGTGGCCAGGTGGACTAATTTTGGAGTGCCCATCCCAGGTGGTGGTAGGCCAATATACTCCATCTCAGAAGTTCCAATTTCCATGATCAATACTGAAGGCATAGTGAAACAAATAATACCAATTGCCAATTCCCCACCAGATATGGATGCTGAAGGTAGTGATGAGCTGGATGGTATAGAAGTTGAGGTGGTTCCTAATTCTGCTGGTCATCCATCCAATACTTCTCCTTCCAAGCCTCCTGCTAAGAGATTCCAAAGTCAAATCATCCCCAGTACCCCCAGAAATTTCCAACCCACTCTTGCTGCCATTCCTCCTGCTTCACCACCCTCTTCCCACACCAGGCCTGCCTTGAATCCAGCATTAAGACCATCCCCAATCCAACAGCCCAGAAACTCACCCAAAGTCACCTCACAACAACTCCAACCTGTGGCCGGTACCAGTAGAAGAAGAGAAGAACTTTCTCCTTTGCCATTTCCTGCTGCTCTAGTGTTTCAGCGCAGGGATTTCTGGCCTATCCAAGTTACCAGAGAAGATCCAAATATGGAAAGTAAAAATCAGGATTCTGTGGCCAGGTCATTTAGGAGGGTTGATAGAAATAGTAGGGAGGTGATTATGTATGCTAATGATAGGACTATTCCAGGGACTGCTTGTGAGGAGATGGCTGCAAAATTTGCCTGGTATAAAGATGAGTTGATTAATGATTTCCAGAAGATTTTTGATCATTTGGGTAGAGATAACCAGTTTCCTTGTCCTTGTTTGTGTTTGGTTTGACTTCTATCCCCACTCTTATAAAATACTAAAATAAAAAAGCAAAATAAATAGAACCTCCCAATACATGATTTGGGAGGGGATGCTGCTGCTTAAAAAGAGCCAAAAGAAATATACAAGTAAAGAAAGAAAGAAATGAGAGAAAGTGAGAGTGAAGAAAAAGAAATAGAGAAATTCCCAAGGTTGTCCTTCTTGTGGTGAGCTGCTTGATTTTGGCCAAGAATTGTTTGAAAGATAAAAACCAAACATTTTATGCTCACAGAGTGGCCAAGGTGATGTTTTACAAGAAGTAGAACCCTCAGGGATGCATACCAGGAGATGGAACTTACTTTCATAACTTCCACTCCCCACCAAGCACCATAAATCAGATAACTTTGCCATCATTGACTTTGAAGTAATGAATGTCTTCAATAAATGTGATTGGCATACGTTGGAAAGAATAAAAAAGATAAAAGGATAAGGAATTTGTCCATATCTTGAAGAAAGGTCCAAATTTGAGGGTATTGATGTTACAAGGCCTTCAGAATCTGTCCAGAGAATTGACAAGTGCTCACAAAGTGGCCAAGGTGATGCTTACAACAACATTTGGGGAGAATACCCCCTTAAAGGTGCATGCCAGGAGAGGAACTTACTTTCATAGCCTCTTCTCCCCACCAAGCACCATAAACTCAAACTCTTGAGGTAATTGGGCCAGGCTTTTCTGGATACAATGAATGGAAATCCTTGACAAGGTCTGGTGAGTTGGTAAGGCTGGAAGCTGATTCCCAAGTTGTTCTTTCTGGTTCCTCACTGAATCCTTTCCACTCTACAAGATACCATAATTTACCTCTTTTGAGTTTTGAGTCCAGAACCTGAGCCACTTCCAATTCTTCTTGCTCCTCCACTAGAACTGGTGGTGGTGGCAATTTATTACGATTTGGGATGCTTGACTGCTTGACTGGTTCTAGTAATGACACATGGAATACAGGGTGAACTGACTTCCATTGCAAAGGAAACTTGAGGTAATAAGCATGACTTCCAATCTTCTTAATGACCTCAAAGGGCCCCAGCCATCTTTCTGAAAGTTTCTTGGTGGGTCTCATGGTCATAATTTGCTTTGAAGCTAGCCATACTTTGTCCCCAGGTTGGAAATCAGGTGGAATTGACCTATTTCTATCTGCATACTTCTTGAATCTCCTTATTGCTGACTCTAATTCTTCTTTGACAACTTGCTATACTGATTGGAGTTTTGTTGATAACTTTCCAGAAGGTGAGTCTTGAGAAATATGGATTGAGTCAAAGCTGGGATTTCTTCCATAAATGGTGAAAAAAGGTGATTGCTTTGTTGATGAACATTCTTCATTATTGTAGGAAAATTCAGCCAGAGGGAGCCAGGTGTGCCAGTCATCTTGATGGTAACTGAGATACATCCAAAGATACTTTTCTAGAATCTGATTTACCCTCTCTGTCTGTCCATCTGTTTTGAAATGAAAGGCAGTTGAAAGAACTCTGGATATCTTGAGCTGCTGACATAAATTGGTCCATAATTATGAAACTAATAAAGATCCTCTATCACTGACAATACTGACTGGAAGTCCATGTTTGGAAAAGACATGGCTGAGAAAGATTTGAGCTAATTCCAGGGCAGTGATTGTTCCATAAGTTGGAATGAAGATTGCCATTTTTGAGAATCTATCCACAACTACTAGAATTGAATCAAATTTGTTGGATAGCGGCAATTGAGTGATGAAGTCCATTGATAAAGAATTCCAAGGACTAGATGGAATTTGAAGAGGCTTGAGTAATCCAAACTTCTTATTATGAATGTTCTTGTTTCTTGAAAATTGCTGACATAAGGACACATAGTCCTTAATGAATTAATTCGTTCCAGCCCAATAAAAATCCCTCTTGATGAGCCTGAGGGTCTTCTCCTGGCCAGTATGGCCATCCAATGGTGAGTCATGACGCTTTTGATCAATATTGAGTTGGATTTCTTCATTGCTTGGGATTACCACTCTATCTTTGAATAATAATAGCTTGGTTTGAGGTTCAAGAGAATAATCTGTAACTGATTTGCCTCTTGCTAGTTGCTGGAGTATTTCTTTATAGTCTTTGTCTTGCAATACCTCCTTTTGAATCTTGTCAACTAAATATAAGAATATTTCCACTTTGATTGAGAAGAATCTTAATTCTTGAATTCCATCTTTCTTGATTACTTTATGAGAACTCTGAGGATTCTTGCTGATGAAGTCCACCCCCCTCTCTGGGTACACGTCATCCCAATGTGACAAGGAATCTGGTAAAGTGGCCAGCCAGCCTGGGCATTAAGTGATAGTGAAATGAAACTCAGAAAGAAATTCAGCCCAAAGGGCCTGACGACAAGTAAGAACTTTGGAAGACATGAAATACTGAAGAGAAGAGTGGTCTGTCAAGACCTCAAAGGGATTGGAAAGAGAAAGAAGAAAATATCTCCAGAGCTTGAGAGCCCAAACTATGCCAAGGAGCTCCTTGTCATGAATTTCATAGTTCAGCTCAGCTGGGAGAAGCTTGCGACTAACAAATGAAATGGGATTCTTTCCTGAGTCAATCACCTGACTCAGTACAGCACCCAAGGAATAATCAGAAGCATCAGTCTCTACAATAGTTGGTAGAGAAGGATTGAAATGGGAAAGAATAGGAGCAGTGGTGAATGCTTCTTTGAGTATTTTTAACTGACTAGGAGCTTCCTAATTGAAGATAAAAGGAGAGTCTTTTTTAAGAAGAGAAGTGAGAGAAGTGATTCTTTTGGAGTAATTCTTAATGAAACAACAATAGAAATTGGCAAATCCAAGGGAGGATTGAAGAGCCTTAATGTTCTTGAGCTGAGGCCAATTGAGGATTTGCTGAAACTTTGAAGAATCCATCTTGAGGCAATCACTTGAAAAAACATAGCCCAAGTATTCCACACTTGAGGCATGAAATAAACACTTGGAGGCTTTGGAAAACAAATTATTGTCCCTCAGTCTTTGGAGGACAGAGGCCACATGTTTGACATGTTCCTCCTCAGAACTGAAAAATACCATAATATCATCTAGATAAACTACAACAAAAATATCCAAGAAATCTGCAAATATATCATTCACAAGATTCTGGAAAGGGAAGGAGCATTGGTAAGGGCAAATGGCATAACCAAATACTCATAACTACCATATTTGGCTCTGAAGGCAGTTAAGTGCTCATCCCCCTCTTTGCTTCTCAGGAGATTATATGCACCACACAGATCTGTCTTGGAGAAGATAGCGGAACCATTGAAGACAGTAAGAAGCTGGTTCATAGGAGGAACAGGATCCCTGTTCTTCCTAGTGACGGCATTGAGTTTGTGGTAGTCAACACACAAACAAAGGCCTCCATCCTTTTTCTTGACAAAAAGGACAGGTGCTCCTGTTGAAGAGGAGCTTGGCCTTATGAAAACTTTCTCTACATTCTCTGAAATGTAGTCCAGAAGTGTTTCTTACTCTTGATTTGATAATTAGTAGATAACACTAACTGGAGGTAGAAGACCCTCCAGTTTGATATGATGATCACAGGCATGATGTGGAGGAAGTTTCTCTGCTTTCCTCTTGGAAGATACATCCAAATATTGGTTATATGCAGGGGGAATACCTTCAACACAGTTTCACTTTCTTCTGGCTCTTCCCCCTCATCCCACTGCTCCTCCAGGGAGGCATGCAAAGATAAGGGAGGAAGGTCCATATCCCCTTGAATGAGATGAAATGAAGATATAGAAACATCTTCTCCAACATCTTTTATCTCTTTGAAATCCTCATCTCTTGATTTATGTGATGACTGAGATGGCATGATGGAAGGGATATGGACAGAAGGAAGGGAAGGTGTCTTAATCTCACCAACCAGAGCAACACTGTTGACAGCAATGGCCATAGAATTACTAGCAGAAGCTTAATACCACCAGAATCCTTATGACTAGAATCATAGGTGATAAATCCATTTTTCCAATCAATAATGGGATTAAAATGGTAGAGGAAATCATAAACCAATATCAGGTCTTCTCCCTTGGGTGAATCTATGATAAAAAAGTCCCATTCAAAGCTTGGGAAGGAAGGAAAGTAAGCTACCCACTTGGTATAATGGGTGATGAACAAGGCAGGGAATTCATTTTATTCCAGAATGAAAAGTGGAATCTTTTCAGGGAGCTCTGACATAGTCAATTAGTATTCAAGAACAAAATTCTTTGCAATAAAAGATTTTGTAGCACCAGAATCAATGAGAATACTATGAAAATATCAAAGGCAGATGAAAAAAATAAGAAACTTTAAATATTTCTTGACACTAGTATTGAGAGTGCACAATTTTGCTCTTGAAAGAAATAAGTGAGAACCATTGAACACATCATGATCCTCACTCAGGCTTTTTCCTGCTTGCTAGGGAAGCCTCTTGATGAACCAGGCTTGTTCTGAGGTCTCTTGAAGCATTTTTCAATTGTGTGCTTTCCACCACAATAAGTATATAACCCTTCTTCAATCCTCCTCTCCTTTTCAGAACCAATTAATTCATTGTCCTTATTAAGCAGAGAAGAATGGGGCTTATCCTTTGAAGCTTGAAATTGCTTGCCCTTCTTGTTCTTCTTATGGTGAAGCCTTTTTTGAAGATGAGTGTTGAGGAGGCCTTGAAGAATTTGGTTCAGTAACAGGATTCTTCTTTTCTTGATGACTACCCTTCTCCTTCTGTCTCTCATGGTATCTGGTATCTAATTCCAGGGTAATGTCCATGAGTTCTTGAAGAGTATCAGAGTTATCAGGTTAGGAAGCCAACTGGTCCAAAATTCTTGATGCCGATCCCCTTCTATAAACATGAATGTAAGCTCTTTCTCCCCAATCTCCAATTCTTGACATTAAGCTTCTGAAATCAGCAATGTACAAGTATAAATGACCACTTTCCTTCATTGCCAAATTGTCCAACTCTTGTTCAGCTTTCCTGAATTCATTGGGATCACCAAACAGAGTGAATAATTGAGTTTCAAATAACTGCCAATTATTGAGGACGTAGGAAGGATCTTCATTGGAAATATTGGAGAGGTAGGGTTCAATCCATTTTCCAGATCTACCAGTGAGAAAAGAAGTTGAGGACAGAACTTTCTTCCTGTCAGAGAAGAAATTTTCTTGATCATTATGGAAAATAAACTGACAGGATTGGATAAATCCTCTCAATTTATGAGCTTGAGTACCATCAAAAGAAGCAGGTGCCTTCATTGATGGAGTCTTGAATGTAGGGGCTTTGGAATTGTTGCTGGGGGCTGAGTCTTGAGAAAGTTGTCCCATAATAGTAGCCATTTTCTCCATGATCTTGAGGAGACTTGGATAAGATTGAGAGACAAGAGGTTGATTAGTAGGGGCTAGATTAGAACCCTGGGGTACCTCTAGAGCATTTGCCAAAGCATCTACCACTTCAGTTTCCCCAGAATCTTCCTCTTCCACAGACTCCTCCCCCTCTTCATATTCAGCTTCTCCAAGTCTTGCTCTTGCACCTTCAGAAATGCCAGGATAACCACCCAACAGGCCAGAGAAAGATCTTGATCTTCTTGATTTCATTCCCCCTCTTCTGGAGGGTACTTCTCCTTCCATTGGTGGTCCTCTGTCCAAATTTTCACTCAGTTGATGAACTGATGGTGTACAGTCAAGAGAAACCCTTTCTGTAGGAGTGAGAACAGCTGGATTTCTTTGAGATCTAGTATTCTTGGCTGGAGGGCTATGCTGAACTGGCATTATTGAGAAATTAAGAATAAAACTTGTTGATACTTCACAAAAGGAATCAAAGATTGGCCAAATCAATAAGAAATAAAATTTTGATGATGTTGAAGAATCAATCAACAGTCTTGAGGTGAAATCAAATTCAATCAATAAATCAATCAGTTCAGTCAATATAAGAAGTCAATAAAATATCAATAAACCTTGAAGAATTCAACAATCAATCAGTAAATCAATAAATGTCTTCAATGTTGATTCAAGGTCTTGAGGAATCAATAAGTCAAATTAATAGGTTCAGGAATCAAAATAAATAAATAATCAATAATAAATCCTTAAGGATCAATCAGGTATCTTCAGGAATTCAAAAGTCAATCAGTTCAATCCAAAAAAAATCCTGAATTGCTGAATCAATAACCCAAATGAATCTCAATCAATAGCTCCTGCTAAGACCTGAATAAACATACAAAGGAAATATTTGATTGAGATAGAATTGAGGATGAAATGAGATGGTCAGCAATGATTAAGAAATGAAAAGAATCAAATTTCATATGAATTTAATGAATGAGATGAAAATTGTTCAGAGAAAAATCATAAGATCATAAAAGAGTCATAATTTGATGAGTGAGAGAAATGAAGTTAAATATTAACCAGTCTTTCAACCAGTTCAATAGCCTTTTTTGAAAGAGCTCCCTTTGCTGAGCTCTGGCAGACAGCATTGTGAAAATAAACCAGTTACCAATGTCATGGGTTCAATTCTGATTGGAGACAAGAGGAGGTCTCAATAAAACAACCAGACATCCCTGGGTTTTCTGCTCCATTGGCATACAAGCGTTCCACCCCTTGGGGGTTCCTTGTAGGCTCCTGTTGTGACTAAGGTAACTCCATGGGGGTGATATGGGTAATAATATCAGTTACATGCACTTTGGGACGCAGTACTCTAAACCCGGGGGTACTGTCATATGGTGGAATGTGATCTACAACTTGCCAGTATTAACTGGTCTTTCAACCGGTTTAATAATCTTTTTGGAAAGAGTTCCCTTTGCTGAGGTATAGCAGACAGCATTGTGACAGGTAATCAGCATATCCATTGAGTGAAACACTTATACCAGAGCTCAAACCACCATTAGTAGATGTTAAAATAAATAAGAGATTTTATTATTGTTTGGCACAAGCCAGAGAAAGAAATGCAAAAAAAATTGGAATATTGAAGGGCCAATGGGCCTCACTAAAGGAAATGGGATTAGAATTGACTAAGCCTCAAGATATGAGGTATCACATGATTTGGAGTAAGGCTTTTTGTGTCCCGCACAACATATGTGCTAATCTTAACAATGAATGGGAGGAATTACAGTGTGATGAGCGGAGCTTACAAGAAGAGAAGAATGATAATCCATTGACATCTTCTTAACAGATTCATGCTGAGATAGTTCAGAGATGTGTACAATACAATTTCAATGTTTTTATTTTACCAATGTTATAATTTTCTTCTTGTTACTATATTTTTAATTCATTGCTTTTTAAATAAGTTTGAAAATTAATTTATTGAGTAATGAGATAAAGCTATTCTTATTTATAATATATATTTTGAATTTCTTGAATAATTTTTGCAAAATAATCTCAAATTTATATTAATAATAGTAGGGATGAGCTAATAATTTCATTATAATTTGATCAAATTCATTTAATTTAGTCAAAAAAATAGCCAAAACCATTATTAATCATAAATATCAAAACATAATTATATAAGTAGAGGATATAAGACATTTTTTAGTTCAGTAAAGGTGATATGGTAACAATTGGATTGGGATGAATTTTGGGATGAATTTTTTGTTGCTGTGAATCCCTCTGATGCTGAAGGGTGAGGTGGAATTTTTTTGTTCAATTTTGATTTTTTCCATCTTCATTTCATTTTATTTTATAAGCTCTTTGGACTTGTAAGATAACTCAAGCTGGTGCCTTTCAAAACATTTTCACATTTCAATTTCTCAAGCTCAATTTGGCTTTCCATTCTTGTTTTGGAAAGCACAATTTTCTCACTGAGAAATGGATTTTTTTCAGAGGAAATATCTTTAACTACAGTAATGAAGGAAATATGGTTTTTGGGGTGATCTTTGGTAGATCTCGCTCCTTTGGACCTGAAAACCCTTGGTGTGATGGTATAATATTTAACTTCCCTGTGCTTCTTTTCATATGATTCCCAATATGATTATTGTTTCTTTTTTTCTCATTTTTTATCTCTATAGGTTTACTTTCCATTTGATTAATTAGATTTATTTAAAAAACATAACTTGTTTCTTTTTCACTACTTATTTAGGTTAATTGAATAAAGTTTTTCTCAATTTTTCTCTCTTTCATTTTTCTTGCTTCATCACCATTGAAGTTTGAAATTTCCATTTGATAATCACTTGAGATAGTATCAAATTCCACTTTTGAGTGCTTTGATCTTCCAAGAGCCTTGTTTCTGTATCAATAAATTCTAAAGTATTCAAATTTTCCTTTTCTCCAAAAATACTGTTGAGACATTGATAAAATGGAAATTCATGGTCAATTTTTTGAAACCCTTTGGAACACCAAATACAGTTAAGCTCATTTCCTTCTTTACATCTTGATACTTTCATTTATACATTTTCCATTGTTTCTTCCTCTTAAATCCATCAAATTCTAATTTTCATTCATCCTGATTTAAATTCATCTAATTTGCCTTATCATTGAAACCTCCAATCCTAATTATTTTTGAACCCCATGTGCTATTATTTGTTTCTCCAAGAATATTAATACATAAAAAGTCAGCATGAAACATCAAAAATAGGGTGTCTTAAACCTGCCAAAAACCAAATTAAAAAATGTGGGTTTTTGAAGAAAGCCCCACATATAGAAAAGCTAGTATCTCAAACTGAAATATTGAATTTCTTCAACTGTGGGACCAAAAATTTCAACAAAGCTTGGGCTTTCCAAAAAAGTTGTCATTTTAAATTTGAAACCTAACCCATTTATTTTAAAATTGCAAAATTTCCAGTACTCAACTAATCACTTTGTTCATGTAATTTTTCAATTCCATACAACAAAAATTAATCATCATCAATATCATTGGCATTTTTTTTCAAGTTCCTTCATAGATCCTTCTCAAATTTCTTTGGGCTGTAATAGGTTGCTTTCAAGATGCCACATATCAGATCTCAAAGGGTTAATTGATCTCACAAAGGCACACCAACACAATAACAACCTTCTGGTCATCTAACTCAGGTTTATCATAAATATATAATCAATTTATTAAAGAAGAAATTAAATTATGATACTTGTTTTGGGACAAGTGGTAAAACTTCCATTGGAAGGCCACCTTTGAGAAAACAAAATGGATTCAGACTTATCACTATTGAGGTCAATAAGAAGCCCCAAAACCATATAAATAATTCATCAGAAAGTATGTGTGACCAATGGCAAACATAGAAGAATAAATATAACTTGGAAAAAAAAATTTGAGAGTCAAACTGGATCAGGCATCACTGAGGATAATGAGACAAAGGGTATCAAGACAATTCTGAGATGTGTCAATGAAACTCTTGATAATATTTCTATCAATCAAGAGTACTATTACTGTTCATATTAAATATGATGAATAAATTTATTATAGCTACAAAAAAATAATTAATTACAGAACTATTTCTTTTACTTGTTATACACTACTAGCAATTGGAACAGTAAGCAGTAATTTTCTACTAGAATCAATTGAAAGAAGTATCAACAATAAAGCTTTTAATTAAAATAATATGAAATCAGTTGAATGTATAGTTATCTTTTACAAAAATAATTAAAAAGATAATTTGATACTCCAATAATACCCTGAAAATAATTGGTATAGTGATTTGACATATTGTTTGTGGAATTAAAGGATCAAAATTTAGTTATAGCAGCAATAAAAGAATATAACAGTTAAAAACAATTGGAAATAGTTCATTTCTATTATCTAAAGATTTCTGATTGATTATGAAATAATGAAAACACTTAAGAAAAGATTTAACTAATACTTACTTGTTGGTGCTAATGATATGATTGAGTTCTAAGATGATTTGAAAAAAGCAACAACAGGAGGCCTATTTTGAGTCAATATCAGTGCACAGAGGCATGAAATGGAGAAAAATGAAAATACAATGAGTGAGAAACCAATTATCCTCTTTGTATTATTAATTAAATCATTTGTTGTCATGTAAGATTATCATAATTACTTAATTAAGTCATTTTATGTGACTAAAAACCCACTTATGGTTAATAAAAAAAGGAGTAACAACTGTAAATCTTCTTTCATTTGAAAAAAAATCAATTTCTCAAATTTATCAACATTATTGGAAATTTAATAACAGATTGTATTTTCTGTGAATTTTTGAATATTCAGTGTTCCACATGGAATAATAAAAAATGGACTGTAAGTAAAAACTTTTATTAGAATTAACAAGTCATGATCATTTTTTGTTTTTATATGTATTATCCCATTTTAAATTGGTTCCAAAAATTTAAGAAATATTAATCAAGAATTTTATTTTTAATTAATTTTTTGAAGTTCTTACCCTATTTCTAAGTAGAAAAGCAAATAGCACAGTAATAGCTAGTTTCCATAAGGTAAATGGATGAATACTAGTCCAAAATTGTTTTCAATTAATCACTTAGAGTTTATTAATGAAGAATAATTAATAATTGGAATGGTTACAGGAGTAAGAGTTTCTCATTACCTCCTTGTAACATCAAAATAGCAGCTTATTTGCTATTTTCTTATTACTTAATGGGAATTTAACTTTGTAACCAAGTTCCCAAAAGGCTTTAGTATACTGATTGGGAAATTATAAGACATGGATCCAAGATTTGGAGCTATCCATGCCTCAGAGGCCTCAGAAGTTGAGCACCCTGTCTCTTTTGGATGTCTTTTGTCCCCCTTAGCTATTTTCACATAAAAATAGTATTTCAGGATTCAATACTGATGTCCACTATGGGTGTATCAGAGCTTCAATTAAGAATACAGTAATTTCAAGTGTCACAAAAATTCATAACACTATTCTTAGTGTATATATAACATGGGATTTCTCATATTCCCATTATTTTGGTGTGAAATTGAGCAATTTCTTTTCACCATTCTTTTATGTGGTATTGATGATGTGGTTATGAAGTATTTTTCATATCAAAACTTCATAGAGTTAATTTAAGCTTATTCACTCTATGGAGCTACCCTACATGAATGTTTGTGTAGAGTTCAAATATGGCCTTAAAGCAAGGAATTGACATAATCACAAAAAGCTAATCTTATTTTGTGGAATAAAAAAGGAAGAATTCTGAATATATGAATGATTTATGGGTTATTAATAGCTCAAAATTCATTTTAATATTAATTACAAACTGTTTTGGTATGTAAAATATACTTAAAGGCGTACAAAAATGGTTAATAGGCTGGAAAGCATGTGCCCTTGTTCCAAAAAACTGGATTCTTTTTTTGGGAACAAGCCCAATATTACACCAATTGCAACATTTTACTCACAGGAGGATGATTTGTTGTTAAATGAGGAGGACCAAGTTGATACAAACCTAAAAGTATGTTATTCTTGTTGTTAATTGGGTATCCATACTAATGTGTTTTCCTGTGTTTAATCTTGGAATGAAAACCTTGAATAAAACAATCATGAAACACCTATTGATATTCAAGAACTTCTGGGGGAATAAAATATGGTGGATCAACTTGTAAGCTTCATATATAACAACCCTCTTCCCATTTTATGATTGTTTGTAATTCTTTTTATACTAAAATTAATTGAAAAATGATTAAATAGAAAATCATAAATGGATGGAAAATTTCAACCTGGATGATTGCAGTGGTGTGCATAAAAAAATGCATGTATTTTCACCATCTTATACACATTTGTTGGAAATGCAAAGAGATAGTGAGTCATTATTTTTACTCATGGAGAAGGAATAATCATTCAATTTAAATTTGGATAGGAAGTGAAAATTCACGGATTAAAAAATTGAATTGGGATAAGGCAAAATGGAAAGACAAAAGAAAGGCAGAAGCTGAGAGAATCCAGAAAGAAAAGGTACCAAAGGAAATTGAATTGGAAGCTCAGCTTTGTGAAGAGAAGAAAATTCAGCATCAAATGGAATTTGAGGAGAGCAACTTACAGAGTAAAATTTATTTCCAAAAAGAAAATTTTGTTAAGGAAAGCAAAGGAAGACAGATTTGTGTATCACAGAAATGAGATCTGAAAGGCCTTTGGCTTAGGTAGAGCAGATTTCTTCTTCAATAAAGAAGTATTTTGTCACATTTTGGAAATAATTTGTTCATTAGTTTGGTAGTTTTTTTGATGAAGCACAGGAAATTTTTAAGCTGTGGAATGTCTGATTGTATTTTAGTCAATAGGATGTTGCCAAATGGGAACATTATTTTGAAAACAAATATTCAGCAAGCTGAATTTCCAAAAAATTGGGCTGGAAAAAATATTTATTTTAATTTCATTTTTTCAATAAAATCAAGCCACCTTTTTGGGAAAAAAAATTAATCTTCTCCAACTTTGATTTTCCTAAATTTAATTGGGGTTTTAAACTCCTTCAAAAAAGTAATAGGGGTGTAAAGCCTATGAAATCCCAAATTTAAGATCTTGATTTTTTTTCTTGAAATGTGGGATTCAATTCCTGGGATTTCACAAATACCACACCCCCTGACCTGTGGTTTATTTGTAATGTAAAAACCTATGTTTTTGGCTGAAAATCCCACATCATAACACTTGAAATCCAAGCCTCTTATGGCCAAATTTATACAAAAACCTGACTAAGGGAATGTAGATTTGCATAATTATTTGGTAAATGAATAAATTTATTTAGAAAAAATCCTTTGAATAGAATTCAAATATTATATTTCTCATCAAATATATAAAAATCTAAAAATGCCAAAAACATCAGAAATCATCCCATTACTTCATCAACTAAATACAGTTTAGAATAGCATTGTCATGGAATCTAATATTTACTCTGACTTGGAAGAAGATTTATCACCATTATACCACCTCAGTACACAAAGGTTTCTTAGACAATGCAAAACTATTCCTTCTGCATATATAAAAACCTGCAGTGATTTGGTCCACTTATCAAGTTGAAAATTAAAACAACTCTGGTGTACTAATCATGAATATTTCCAAAATTTAGTTTTCTTGATTCAAGATGATGAAATTTTTCAGAATTCATAAAGATTTAAACAGAGAAATACAGCCACAAAATTGGTTGTAGAATTAGCATTATTAAGATCCAATGGGAATGGCACCTCTTTGGAAAAAGGAGGAATTCTATTTGAAGTTGGTCATGGGTAAATTATATTATATACACAGCATACAATAAAAGAGTTAATCAAGTTTGAAAAGAAATATATTACGTAGCCCAATTCACAAAAGAAGTTGGAGACCTTCAAAGTAATGCAAGCCAAAGGGTTTCCTGCATGTATGGGATTTATAAATGATAGTCTTATTCCTTTGACTCAAAGGGCATTCAGAGTTGGTGAGGCATACTTTAAGAGCAATAAGAGGTGTTTATAATTTTCATATTGTATCAAAACATTTTCCAACTAATAATAGATGTGATTCAGGTATTTGTTGTCAATTGAATTAGTTTGTCATTTCAGCAGAGCATGTATTGCACTAAACCTTGGCTGTGTGGGGTCTCTTAATTATTCAAATGCGTACCAACATATGCAAATCTTCAAATCTCCACATACCTATTATGGAAAATATCAATATATACTTCCAGATTCAGCTTATGTCAACTCACATTGGACTGTTCCAGCATGAAAAGGTGCAACATCCCACTCAGAGATAATCAGAAATTAAATCTATGTTTGGAAAGATCAAGAGTATGGATTGAAAATTCTGTTGGTAACCTTTATGTGAGATGAAAAATCAAATGCATAATTTGCAAGAGGTACAATTATTTGTACAGTTGGTTGTAACATATGATATATTGCATAATATATTAACACAAGTAGGTGACCAATGGAGTGATTCATATGAGGATAATGACCCCCCAAGCTCCAAGATATTATTGAACAAGATGATGAAAAAAGCCATTTTAATATGCATAAAAGAGTCAAGCCCCAAAATTTTGATTGGTTAAATAATAAGTGAAAGTATGATTTACAAACACTGATGAGTCATAAGATTCATAAAACATGTGAATTTGCAAAGAAAATTGACTCAAGACTAATAGGTGTAATACAGTTTCACTCTATGTGTATGGAATGATAGATTTTTGGAAATAGAATTAGATCAGAAATATAAAATTAGGAACTATATATCCTCTAGAATATTTTCAAATTTTTACTTTTACATAATCTTTTGTTATCCTGTTCATTTTACATGAATTGAAGATTTACCTTTGATTTAATTCATTCAGAGGGTAGTTGTTTGAATTTGTGTCCTGTAAGAAAAAATTTCTTGTTTATTTGAAAAGAGAAACCAAAGTGTGTGATGGATTGGCATTCAAAAAATTCTTTTGGTGGCTTTGTTGTTTGATGAAGAAGTTCAGAATTTTTACAGAGTATTTCAACAATTCCTTCCTTTTTGGAAAAATCATGGATTAATTTATGGTTGGGAAATAATAATACGTTCCCAGAGGGTTTGAAATTTGTTGTAATGGGAGTTAAATTGTTTTTATTGATAAAAGAGAATATACCATAAGTCTATCAATTGATTTTCTTATTATTAGTATGTGGTTTATTGTGGAAGCCATTGGAAGTAATTATAAAATTTCAATAAGTTTTGAAATTGGGGGATGTATTGGAGTGCCATTCAAGTTGACTTAAGTTTTGAAAATTTTCTGAATTCCTAATGACTTGACTGTCTTTAAGTGCCTTATTTAAAAATATTTTGATTTGGGAGTGAATGAATTCATCAAATATTTGAAGCTTTGAACATTTCTTATTATCTTCCTCATTTTTTTGTTTGGTTAAGCCATCCTTCCTTCCTTGAACCCCAGGAAATTTACCAGAATAATAACACTGACAAAATCCTATTCCTTTCATAATTTAATAAAGCATATCAGTGTTTGTAGTGATATTTTGATGGTTAGTGGAGAGCTTATTTAATGTGATGATCAATTTTTGAAGCTGATGGAAAACTGGTGTTTGACTGCTGAATGGGTAAATTTGATACATGAGAATTGGAAAATAGGGCTTGTTATGTTTAACAATGAGGACATAGGGTCTGGGTAAGAGTTTTTGTGGAGGAATGTTCAACCAGGAGGCATTATAATCTTTCATCTTGTCTAATGTGAGTATGGAGAAGCTGGGATTATAAATGCCAAGATGACCTGCTTTTTGATTCATATAACCAAGTGTTCTTCTTTTTTGTCTTGACTTTTGGTTACTATGATTTAGCAAAATCTCATCTGTTGAATCATCCTGATTGTTAGTTTGAGTCCCAAAAGTCATCAAATCATGAGGAATTACAGAGAGATTTCTCAAATTAAACTAATTAGCAATCATATGATCATTTTGTTGAGTCCCAAAAGTTAAATGATCAGATAATTGTTGAGTAACGGCTAAGGAAGGGGGAGGTTATTTTTGCGATTGGATTTCATGAATGAAGACTAGGTAAAAAATTCTCAATATAGATTATTCCTCCCCTGAAGTAAAACAAAAGCAGAAAAATATATGTAAAATTGAAATTTATTAGTATTGTATAAAAAATGAACATGTTTTTAGGAGAGAAAAAAGGACATCAGTCAAGGTGTGGCAGGTGGTGGAGGTGGTGGAAAAGTATTGGAGGTGGAGGAGGTGGTTGATCAGTAATGGTGGTGGTGGTGAAATAGTAAAAGTTACTATCATAGAATTTCATTAAATAAAAAATAATCAAACTCAAAGGCCAGAAATACCCTTGGTTATCCAAGAATTACAATAACTTGTGCAAAAAAATAGTCACCAAAGGACAACAAAGGAGGTTTTTTAACAAAAAAAAGCCTCTGTTTATAATGAGATGACATGAGCTCAAGTAAATTATGACATATGAAATTTTATGGGCTTAAAAGTGCTGTTCCCATGAAAAAGAAGAATTGCTTGCAATATGTAAGTGTATGTTAATAAGATTGTTAATTTTAAATTCCATTTATAAATTGAATCTGGGGGATTTGATTTAAAAAAGGGTGATAAAAAAGATTACTGGAATTAATATTTTAGAATTTGCCTTCTTCAAAAACAAAAGTGGTTAAGTCTCAAAGGGATGAAATACTCTCAACCTTGAAAATAAAGGCAATTTTGTCTCTTATTAGCATTCCATTTTCAGAGTTTTGAAATTTGATTCATGTTTATGAAAAGGACAAATGACCATAGCCTCTGTTTACTCATTAGAAATTTTTACATTAATTGCAAAAAAAAACTCAAAGGACAACCATGCCATAAAAAACAAAAAATTCATTTGAAAGTGAAGATTTGCATCTATTGGTGTACATGCACATATGATGTGAGAATCCACCTCAATTGTAGAATGAAACCTCTGAAACTTGTAATATATATTGGTCATCTACCATTCAAATGAGAAATCTGTCTGTATGGAGGAACCAATTGTGTAATAAATTGTCACCATTTGTATTTAAGCCATGATATCTAATAAAAGAAACTTAGATCAATTCCTTTTGTTAATCAAATTTGGAATCCACTCTAAATTTGAAATTGGGTGGGAGGAATTCAATGACACTATGGTCAATTCTGTTAGTTGTTTCCATGCATCTCAAGCTCTTTTTTCCATTTTCTTTCTCAAAATCAAGGTTTTTTGCCTCTTTGTCCATATCAAAATTGAGTTGTGTTTGTATTTTTTTACTGTTCAAGCTTTCTGCATTCAGCATTTTTCCTATTCAAATGCAACTTCCATCTCCTTCATTAATCTCTGTTGTTCAGTTTGCGTAATCTGAGAACTCCATTCTTCATTCCACTTCTGTTTATCCCATTCTAAGTGGGCTTAATCATGAGTGTATTTCCCCACAAAAAAATTTATTAGTCTCCAGGAATGTCAGAATGAATAAATTACCTACCAACCTTTTTTATAATCAATCATTATTTGTGAGTAAGTTGGGGACAACACATAATACAACTTCTTTCATGAGCCACTGGTGTTATTAAGATTTAATATGGAACTATGTTTTCTCTTGTGGTATGAGCCATAAATTTTATCCTGTTTCTTCAGAAAAAAAATAAAGAATTCATTACAATACATTGGTTTGTTAAAATAAATCTTACTTCTGGCTCTTCCACACTGTCATTCACATTATCTTAAGCAATATCCATATTTGGTTGAATAGTGATTTTCCCCTCCTCTGTTATTTCAGAATCCTGAAATGAAACAAGACATCAGAATTTGGCACAAATCAGCATCATATCTTACTTCATGTTCCATTGGTTCTTACTATTCCTTATTTAAAATAAATCCAACCTCTTTAGAAGAATAAATTTCTAGTAGATTCACATTTGGCTTATGGCCAAATTGTGCATCCATTTCTGCAAAACATGGACACATACTTTTAAGATTATCAGCCATAGTATGTAGCCTTTTTTTCTCATCTTGTTCTGTTATACCTTCCCCACTTGAATTCTCAAAATTCTTTGCTGTTGTGTATTTTTTCTTATATGTATGCCATCAGTCCTGAATGCTTGTTGCACTGAGATTAAACTGGTGCCATGATTTTTTATTGACCTCAATGGCCATAAGATTAAACAAATTATTTTTACTTGAGGGTGGACACACTGGTTCCAAAATATGAATCAAAGTTTGATTTATGCATCAAAAAATTGATAATACATCAATAATTGGGCCAAGTTAAGTGACCTGAAGGATGGGACAGGTCAGATGAAATCCTGGGAGTGTATTTATTTGGCTTCATTGGGTGATGTGGAATTGCAAGTATGGTGATGGTGGATGATAAATCAGTAATTGACTAATTTAAGAAAAGTGGGGAATGAATGGAATTGGTGAAAGCTTTGTTTTAGAGAAGGGCTGTATTTAGGCTCAAATTGTAAATTTCAATATCCAATAATTTAGGTTATGTTTAAATAAGTGTAGGAACAAATGTGGTATTTTTCAAAATCCCTGGGGGACTGACTTAAAAAGACCAGTTTTTGTGAGTACAAATCACTTATTTTGGAAGGTGTGATTTGGGTCTCAAGTCACAATTTTCTTAATTTGGGATTTCTTAGGTTTGACACCCCCTAATATCAATTTATTTAGCTTATTCAAAGATACAGGTATTTCTCTACTGCAACACTTAGGTATCTGTGTAATGAGATATTACCTGTAGTTTGTAGAAACATGCTGTTCATTCAGGATGCACCACAGTTGTATAGCTGTACCTTATAAGCCACTTGTTGTCCCAACCAAAACAATTCCTCACCTCTTATCAATTGTAGGTGATTGATGAGTAATATTCACTGCACTCTGTCTAATATTATCATGTTCAGAGCCAAGACTCTACTTAGCTCCAGAAATAGGCCATATTCAAGATGTAAAACTTCACCCATTCAAAGAAAGCCACAGCTAACAACAAGAGCAACCCTAAGCCTACATATCCAGAGGAGATGCTTTCAATTTGAAACTTGCTTCAATCAGAAATTCCTTTACTCAAGTCAGTGCAACATTCCAACCCTGCAGAGATGAAATATCTGCAAATGGAAATTTCTTTGCAACTGACTATTTCTTCTTCATACCAACATGTTTCACCATCTGCAGGTTCTGTACAGGGTGGAAGAGCATTTAAATTCCCTGCATAGCAATGGTACCAACTATTCCAAGTGGTTATCATTCCTCAACTGAGTCCTCTGTGTGGATTTCAACCCCAAGCTGTTGGTTGATGACACCCTGTCTTTTCTCAATAACCAAACACCAGAGGAGAACCATGCAATATCTCACTTCATCAATTCAATGATTCCACATGATTTTGTGCTGCATATTGGAGCAAACCTGGCAAAGATGCCAGCTATGAATTTTTTTGTAGTCATCAAGGCATGAGTTTGCCCTGGAAATTGTTTCCAGAAGCTGAATGTTGTGCCTGAGCTCTCCAACCTCTTAGTCATAAACAGAAGTGGTGAACCAAAACCAAATAAAATTTTTTTCCTTTCACTTTGCCAATGTGGCATGAAATAAGGCAGTACCTTGAGGGGAAAATTATTGGTAAGTGCATTTTTAATTTCAGAATTGTCCAATAACCATGGGTGCTAAGGTGTATTAGCTGCCCCTCTAAATAATACTGAATAGTAAGCCTATGGAGAATTACAAAATAAAATAAGATTTGTGGTTTTAACAGATGGATAAGACTTATCAGTACTCTCTAAATCAGACCTATAAATAATTTTATAGCCAAAACTCTGATGTGACACTCTAATGAGCTAAAGACTAATACTTGATTTTATGTTGATAAGACCAATAAAAAATTTTTTTTGTGTTTTATTTTATTTTTTGATTATGATGATTTTTTTAATATGAATACTAATAATAAGACTATGGAATTAAATACTAATAAATATTCTTCAATGAATCTTTTTTATACTATTTTTATATCACTACTACTATGCTTCTGAGCAAGGCTACTGAGATTTTGATTACAGCTATACTACTATTCTTCACTAATACTAAGCTTCTGAGCAAGACTACTGAGCTTTTCACTATGGTTCAACTACTATTATTTACTAATAATAAGCTCCTGAGAAAGGCTACTGAGCTTTTCACTATGGTTAAAATAATATTCTTCAATAATAATAAGCCTCTGAGGAAGGCTACTGACAATTTCATGACTAAAACACTACTATTACTCTAGATATCCTGCTAGTTCAGGGATGGCTGAGATCCTCAATAGTGGGAACTTGTTCCATTATTTTGGAAAATGAGGGAGAGAAGAACTCAGCTTATATCACTTGGGCCTCCATAGAGCTTCTCAAAACAGGAAACTTATAAAATTCATAGTTGGGATGTTTTAGCTAGTGTGATGTGTTTTCTGAGAGAATTTTACTGGTGGTGTTTTTTCTTATCAAAATCATGTGATGTAATTGAGATAATTTGGCTGGGGAGGGTTTCTTTTTGCCAAGAAAGTGGGGAAAATACAGCTTCTGATAATTTAAATTTCTTCTAGTCATATGATATCTTTGAGAGCATTTAGCTGGTGACTTTATTACATGTTTTCTGAGAGGATTTTGCTTTTGGTGTTTTTTCTTATCAATATCATGTGATTTAATTGAGATAACTTGGCTGGTTAGAGTTCATTTTTTTCAAGAAAGTGGGGAAAATACAGCTTCTGATAATTGAAATTTCTTCTAGTCATATGATATCTTTGAGATAATTTAGCTGGTGAGATTTTTCTTGGAAGTGGAGAAAGTGGGGAAAATTCAGTTTTTTGTTATTGAGTGCACTGCCATTAGATTTGAAAAAGGTGGGGAAATTTTTATTCTTTATTGTAATTGAAATTCTTCTGGTTGAAACTTTAATCTTCTTGATTATGCCCTAGGACTTCTTTACAGTTTGATTTACCTAGTTCCAGAGTTCTGAAATTTGATTTCCTTAACCATAGTTATTTCCTAATTCCTATTTCCATCTTCAAAGTTATTCCCTAATTCCTATTTTAACCTCTGGAGCTATTCCCTAATTCCTATTTCAATCTACAGAGTTACTCCCTAATTCCTATTTTGATCTCCAGAGTTACTCCCTAATTCATATGTTCATTTCCAGAGTTGTTCCGCAATTTGATTTTGTGCTTGGGAGCTATTCCTCAATTCCCCCCTGCATTATTTCCTAATTCCTATTTCCATCTCTGGAGTCATTCCCTAATTCGTAAACCTTCTTTCCATGTCTGAAGCTATTCTGAAATTTTATTCTTTTTTCTTCTCCAAAATTGCAAAATGTTATTCCTATGTCTTCTTTGAAAATTCCATAGTTTTATTCCATTTCAGAAATTATTCTGCAGTTGTATTTCAATATCCAGAATAATTCCAAAATTGTATTTCTATATCTGAAATGATTCCGTTATTATTATTCCTCTGAGCTATTCAGGGACTTTTCTATACTTCCATAATCTGTTGCCATAATTTCTTCCAATTTCCTCAAGGTTGTTTCAATTCCTTCTCCCAAATTCCACAATTTAATTCCCTAATTCCTATTTCCATTTCTGCAGTTATTCCCTAATTCCTATTTTCATCTTCATAGTTATTTGCTAATTCCTATTTTCTGACATTATTGCACATTTTCATTTTCTTCCCCTTAATTCTTCTGCAATTTTTTTGTTTTTATTATCATATTTGGTGAGCTTGAAGCTGGTATAATTGGTATGGAATTCCACACCACACTTTTTCTATATTCAAAAAAATGGGCATCAAGGCAGATGAGATTGTATTCTTGCTTGTTCAGGCGGCATGCCACACCCCACTCACCTTAGACAAGGTGGCATTCAATCAGTTGGTAACTGCAGCCATCCTCTCTAAGGGAAATAAGAAACCATTGTAAAGATTTTTCTGTTAAGTCAACATAAATGCTTTGGTGAAGGATGAGGATTTTCCTCAACATTCCTCCCCCTTTGTATACCATTTTCCAGAACCAAGCCAGCTGCATTGGTCAGTCATGCGACAGGAGTTTCCTTGTTTAAATCACCAAAGTCAGCCACCCAATAAACCTGTCAAAAAGTTTGGGGAAGCCTGGTAACTGGCAGGTGAACTTCCCCCACACTAGGGTGGTGGCCAACCCAAACTCTTGCATTTCAGGAGCCAAAGACCAAGAATGCCCAAAGCATTTCCTTAATATGCTTTGGTATTGTGGTACCAATGTGTGAGAGTCTCCCAAGTGCAATCTTCTGAGCACAACACAGCAGATAAGGTGTTAATTGATAGCGGCTGATCCATCCACCTATCTGGCTCCCCCTGTTTTTCTGTTTGCTTGCACTCTGCATTTCCCTTCAGAATATTCTTTGCTGACTCATGCTCTTCTATTACCATATCCCAGATGGTGACACTTGATATACCCATGTGAAATGGGCAGCTCATCATTTGAGACATTGCTTACTCAAACAAGATATCTGGAACAATACTATCTGTTGGATGGTTATGTAAAGCTGGAGTGGTACCTTTTTCCAAAAGCTATCACTGTCAATACTTGTGTGTGACTTTCTTTTTTCCACAATTTTTGCAAATGACTGCTGGTGGTTGAATGTTGTATTGGGGCAAAGGGCCAACATGTTGTCCAGTGAACCTTCTTTCACTCATCTGAATTCCCAACCATGCACAACTAGACTGAGCAGCTGTTACTGGCATGTGAGACTCAGGTATTCTTGTGACAAAACTGTATTTTCCTTCCTTAAGCAGCAGGTGCCATATTTTGACTCCAAATCTTGGCAGACTTTCCTTTGCAACAGATGTGTGGAGGCAAAGAGTACACATCATCAGAAATGGGACCAATTAAACATTGGAAAGAGAAACCGCATGACTTACTTGTCTTGGACATTATGGGTCCTTTCAATGACAACCCCCTTGATCATTGGTACATAATGACCATCTGTGATCATGCCTTCACCTACAGTTTTGTCTACCTGATGCAGTCTAGAAAGGATGCCCCAGAAGCCATACTGGAACCAATCAACCCCCTTTGGGTCTGACTGTTGATGGATAATGTACATGAGTTTACCTTGGCAGAATTGGGAATTGTGTTTTGTCCCTAATTGCCATACTTGCCCAAGGAAAACAGCACAGCAATACAATTAAACTGCACTCTTGGGGACATGGCACAGGATATGATCCTTGACACCAACATTCCTCCACAGTTCTGGAAAGTTGCTTACTCTAATGCATGCTTTATTCATAATTTCTGTTGTATTCCATACCGGTTCTGCCAAGGTTCAAATCCATAATGTCAAAGCTAAAAATCTAATCAATAATAATAATGTATACATATATAAGAAGAAAATAAAGATAAAAAGTGAAATATAAAGGTCAAAATTTGCAAGACAAAGGAAGAGAATTTTATAAAAATAACCAAAATAAGTATTACACTGGAATCTACATAAAATTTTACCTATAGTCACATATTGCCTCAACCCCATAACATGAATAATTCTCTATATATCATGGATTAAAGAAGAGGAATGATACTATACACTCTATACTAGGTACAAGAATATGCTTAAAAATAATGCAGCTTGTTTAAATATTCAATCTGAATAAACATGTGTAAGATTACATAAGTGATACCATTACTCTGACAAAATCATGTGTTACATCTCTTCACATAAAAAACACTTACATATAGCTTAACATAGTGTTACATTACTCAATCCCCCCTTGAACTACCATAAGCAAACATTACAGGTATTATTTACAAAGTGAATTTTGCATATAAAAATACTCAACTAAATACAGATCAAGGCTTTTCAGAAGAAAAATAAGGTTAATAGAGGTAAGAATACAGTTTTAAAAGAATGGTGCAATGAACCAAGAATATGGTGCAATATCTGTATAAAATGACACTATTCCAAATTTAACCACTAGCAAAATATCTGAAGGCTGTGCATAATAAAAATAAAGTTTAGTTAAGATATCAGTATAATTCAAAACTTATGGTGCAATCAACCAAACATATGGTGCAATACCGTTAACAAATGACACCATTTCAAATTTAACCACTAGAAAAGTTATCTCAAGGCTGTGCACTGACAATAATAAGGTTCAGAATGGTGCAATATCTTTATCAAATGACACCATTTTCAATTTACCCACCAGAAAAAATGTCTCAAGGTGGAATTTTTTTCAAAGTCCCTTGTTTTTGGAAGGCTCTATGGAGGGCCCAAAAGGTATAAATAAAGGGTCTCTCTCCCTTTCCCCCCCCCCATGCTTCTGATTCAGACAATAATCTTGAGGATCATTTCATCCCTTCTGTAGTAGGATAATCTAGTATTATATTTAAAAAGATCAGCAGCAAGGCTAAGTATCTTATATTATTGTTTATGATTAATTAATGACAGATATTTATAATATTGATGAAAGAGTTTAATATTACTTAATAGTCTTACCATTATAGAATTAGTGTTGAAGTATTTTTTGAAGATATTATCATTAGTTATTTTATCTAATTTTTCAATAACCCTTCTTTATAGAAGGGAAACCATCTTACCCTTATACCTTATATCATAACCCTTTGGGTATATCGTATTATATTTATATTGATCCTAATAGTATTATATTAGTATTATATTATTTATATCTTGCACTTATATTAAACAAAAACACCCTTAAATTATTATAGCTAAATTGTTAGTATTATCAAATCTCCTTTAAAAGTATTAATTATCTATCAATATTATTATTAATATTACTAGTGATCTTAAAAAAATTATCCTTCACATATCTCATATATTTTTAGAGATAATCCTAGAAGAATTAATCAAAAATAATTATATAATCAATAACAAGAACTTAAGCAAACCTCAATTATTAAACAAATATTAATTATTACCATTATTATCATAGTGATCTTTTATTGAAAGACTGATTGAGACTGATGAAGAAAATTTTCTAATTGAAAAGCCACAAAACTGAATAATTTATTTGTGATCTCATCAAAAAGGGTATCTTTTCAGTATATTTAGAGGGGCGGCTAATATACCTTAGCACCCATGGTTATTGGATAATTCTGAAATTCAAAACAGATTCACCAATAATTTCCCCCTCAAGGTACTTCCTATTATTTATCCCACAACAAAAGGAGCTCCCAAATCTGGTGTTCCAACAGTGGAATTTCAATCTCAAGTATCATTAATAAGATCACATTATCAATATTAAATTTCAAGTCTTAAAAGTCATAAAAGAAATCATGAAGAATCAAAAAAAATAAAAAAGAATAAATCAAACAAATAATAAAAAAATAATCATTGTTTTAGATCACAATTATCATGGAGGAATCATCATAATCAAAGAAGGCTCTCCCCTTGGAGGAGGAATTGGAAAAAGAGAAGTCCAGAATTGAATAATTAGGTCAGGAAGAAAGTGAAGAAGAGGATTTTTCTTATTTAGAAAATGATGAATAATTTCAGAACAAAAGGCTAGAATACCAGAAGGCTATGGAAAGAGCTGAAAAAAGACATGGAAAGAAGACAAAATCAATTCAATTATCCCCTGAAACTACTGGGGATGCACCTATTGAAAGAATTCTCAGACCCCAGAAATCATGAGCATCACCAACCCCAATGACATTTGCAACATCCACACCAGGAATATTGCCAAGATCTGCAAGATTTGCAAAAAAAGGTATGTATTACAACACCAACTCAGCAACCTAGAATAGCTACAATACCCACAAGGAAGCTTGTTAAAATAAAGGAAAAGGATTATAACCTCAACTTTTATGGAAGTGATGTTGAGGATTTTATCAAGAGAGCTGAAAGGATAGCATAAATTGAAGGAGCCAAAGAAAGGCATTTGGCCATGAAAATAGCATTCTGGAGTGAGGATAAAGATATCAGATAGGAAATTGAAGGAATGCCAGGATATGGAATGGAGGATTGGGATCAATTGAAAAAGGAAATCATCAGTAAATGGGGAAAGGTGGAACCAGAAATAAGACATATGAAAGAGTCATTAACAAAACTACTTGATCAAACTCAACAGGAAGGAAGAGTCAAGAGTTTGCCCCAATACAGAAAGTGTTTTGCGGAATATGACATAATTTCTAAATATCTTCTTAAGTATGGGTATATTAAAAAAGAAAATGATTATCATGAGGAGTTATCTAATTCTTTATCACCAGAAATTAGAAGTAGTGTTACTAAAGAAATGATCAAAGACAGGACCATGGTTCAAGAAAGAGATGGAGGATACATCTTACCTGAAATGGATATTCTCAGAAATTATATTGAGGCATAATTAGAGGAAGCAGTATTTATTAAAGGGAAATCACAATTAGCAAAGTCCAATGAAATCAAAAGTATAAAGAAAACAAGATTTGAAGATGAAAGCTGGGAGGAGGTTATCAAGCAAATGAAAGATATTAAAAATAAAATAAATAATACACCAGCTCAAGAGGCCCATGTCAATGAAGCCCCAAAAGAATTCAACACAAAGAAGGATGTTTTGGACCAGCTGAAAGAACTATCAGAGGCTGTTAATCCTCCAAATAAGGTCCAGAAGGATAAAACAAACACACAAGGATCAGGCTTAGCACCAAATGCACAACAATTCAGACAAAGAAATACCCAGGAACCTTTACCTGCAAATTATCAACCTTATGTTCCAGCAAAACGTTATTCAAGACCACCCTTAAACTGTAATTACTACTTTGAAAATGGTCATTCATTGACAAGATGAAGCTTCCTGGAAGAAGATATGGAAAAGATAATTGTCAGTAGGCAAGGATGAAATTTTCTTTACCCTAATTCCCAAAGAGTACCCTCAGAGGGAACCAAATCTCCAAAGTATTTAGTCAGGGAATTTGATAAGGAACAAAAAGAAATTTCAAAGAAGATGATTGAAAAGCAAAAGCTTCTATCAAGAACAGAAGATCAAAATATATTTTAGCTAAAAAAGGAAGAAAAAGAAGTTTCAATTTCTCAAGTAGAAGACTGGGGTAATTGGGAACCACCAACAGTATCTTCACCCACTGAGATGTTGGAAACACAAGCAACTCTCAGACAGACAAAGCAAAGATTGGCTAAGCAAGAAGGCCAAAACAAAGAAGATTCTCAAAGCAAAAAACTCATACTACCAGGAACCTATCATGAGGATGATGCTGAATAAGAGATGAAGATAATTTTTCCAACCAAATATAAAGATAAACACGCTACAAGAAATGAAAAATTTAAAGGAACTAAAAGTAAATAAAAAAGAGAATGTTGATGAGGAAAGTGAAAAGCCAAATAAAAAGATGTTTCACCACAAAACTGAAAAGAAAAAAATCATAAAAGATAGGAAGTACTTAAAACCAAAATAAGCAATTGAAAATGTGATAAAGAAAATCTTGGAACAGAAAATTAACTTAACATTGGAAGAAATCTTATTAGTTTCTCCAAGCTTCATTCACAGGCTGAAAGGGATTTTTCTTGAATAAAAGGGAGCTATTAAATCAGTTAACACTTTGGAATTAAAGAGCATGTTATTTCTATAAGGAATGAAGACTTTGAAGAACCAAGACTTCATTATGCCTGTCCACTTGGGTTTATGCAAGTATTTGTTGGAAAAGAACAATATCCAGTAATGGCACTGGTTGATACAGGATCAGAGCTCAACATAATCACTGAAGATGCAGCAATAAAATCCTCACTTACAAACAGAAAGCTCAAAATTAGTTCAAGAATAATTGGAGGCATACAACAGCATTAGTTGGATTATCTGAATTCACATAAGGAATTTTGCCTTCTGGAGAATAAAAAAAAATCCATTTCTTAATTGCCAAGGGAGCAGTACATACAGTCCTTGGAAAGCCCTTCTTGGCAGACAATAAAATTATATTGGACTTTTCACAGAAACAAGGTGAAATATTTAGCTATCAAGAAGCAGATGAGATGAGATTATTTATGCCAATATGCAAACCCCATATTTTAGGATGGCAAACAGGACCACCAATAGGAATGGAGCTTTGTTCAATGGGAAAAATAAAGGATTGGTTTAGAAAAGCAGGATTAAAAGAAGTTGAAGATAAATCTAAAGCAAAAATTAAAAGGATTTTCAAATTAAGTAAAAACAAAGATTATCAAAAGATAAAGTCTATGGAATGCAATGCAGATAAAATATTATCCATAATGGATAGGGGAATAGAGAATGAATCTCAGGAGGAAGTGGAAGGATACCAAGAGGTAGAAACACAAGAGCCAGAACAGGGACCATCAACAGAAGAACTATCAAACCAAATCAAACCAGAAGAGCCAAAGTCATTAGCCTGGTATTCAGACAAGGCAATAAAAGAAAACAAGGAATGGGCTACCTTTGATCCCAAAAAGTGATAGTAATGGATAAACAGAAGTCTACCACCTTCAAGTGAATATGATGATTATATTAAAAACAAAAACCCTCAGTTAAACAACTTAATCTTAAGCCCATGCCCTTACTTCTGGGAAATTGATGATGAACCTAAAAACAACAAAAGGTATATACGGAAAAAAGATTAAAAATCAAATTGGTCTATGGAAGAAGTTAATTAAACAGAGAAAAAGGAAAATATAAAAATCTATAAACCAATTGACACCAATTGTATGTTATATCAGGTTTTGGTTAATGGCTCAGAAATTGTAGAGGGACCACCAATAAATAGTAGAAAAAATCTGTTTGACATATTTTCCAAGCAAAAATCCACACAAGATATGGAAATTGAAAACAAATCAGAAATGAACAATTATCAATACTGTGAGGACCCATTGGAAGATCTTATAAATGGAATTATTTACTGTTTCAAAGATGAAGAATTTATAAAGGAATACAATAAAGAAGAGTCTAATCAAACTGATTAATTCAAAATATGTGAAATTTTTCAAGATCCTCCAAAGAAGAAAATAAAGCACACTAATGCGTATGAAATTATTTGTCAAGCCTACATAAATAATGATTCTTTAAAAGACATTAAACCAAGATTATCTTAAGATTCAAAGCCAGAAGAAAATCTGATAGAAGCTGAAGTCTCACCATTGCAAAAGTATCTCATGGACACTATTCTGTCATATGATTTAAGCCCAAAAAGCCCATGGAAAATTGATAAAGACAAGGAAATAGACTTGGATAAAGAAAGTTTCTTGAACTATTGTGATGAAATGTCATACTGGCAACTTCCAACACCTGAAGAAGAGCCTGATTTGACAATTCTTCCCTAAATTGAATTTAAAGGTATATACTTTGAGGGTCCATCAAGAATAAAATGAGGAAAATGGTTGAAGAATCTTCCAGGATATGACCTGTCTAAATTAGACTTCATGGAACTCTTGAATGGGGAAGTAATTAAGGGAAATTTGGAAAACAAATATTGGGGGGAAGTATTTTCCTTTGATGAACAAACAAGGAAGGCTCTTTATGATTGTAGAGCTTGGCCACAAGAAGATTTCAATTTGCATAATATGGAGCTTCTTTGTGGAAGGCTTTGCTGTGAAGAGTATGGATACCTCTTTAGAAACAAAGAAGAAGGATTCATAAGAAATTTGAATGGTAAAACCCTAGAAGACAGGAAGAAAGGAAGGAAAATACTTGTAAAAATAGCCAAGGATATATGAGTGAATGAAATTCTTCAGAGAAAAGAAAAAGTAAAATGGGTTTCATTAATTTAATATATTTTTTCTGCAAATTTAAAAAAAGAAGTGAAAGTTCAAAAACAGAAGATATGAGGGAATATTTGGGTATGCAAGAGTTTTATCTGTAAAAGTATCAAAAGGATATGTTTGAATTCAAAAAAATTGGGTTGGGTGTCTGTTTCCTCTTCCACCTCTAATGGTTTAAGTTTTTGTGGTGAAATCCTTGAGAATTTCAATATCAATTCCTATTCAAAATCACTATCAATATCATTAATTATAAGATCAATTAAAAAAAAGGAAGAATAAAACAAAAATTTAATAAGATCATAGTCTTTAATAAAATGATAAAACAGTTAAAGATTCCAAAGCTTGGATGCTATGGGTATGAATTGTTTGAGGATGAAGAAATTTTGGATCAAAGGCAATTGAAGAAGCAATAGGAAGAATTAATTTTTGAGTATAAAGATGGATTTCAAGAATGTCAGTCATCAAGTCACCAATCAAGAGAAGAGAAGGAAAAACTGCAAGAAATACGTTTTTTATTGGAGGAACTTAGAGTTTTGGATGAAAAATTAGCTTATTATAAAAATTACTTACCATCAATGAGAAAAGTACAGCTGAAGTCAATTCTGAAAACCTCCAACTTTCATAATTAAAAAACAAATAAGAGAAGAAAATCAGTAAAATTCAATTTAAATAATCAACTCCAGTATTTTTGGCAGTGACTTCCTTCCTTATCAAAGAAGACCCAAATATTTCTCACCTTATCACTTAAAATTTCAATTTATTCAAGTTTTTGGCAGTGACTTTTTGCCTTATCCAAGAGGATTAATTATTCAAGACATATTTTATTTAGCTTATCTATTTCATCTACCTTTACCAAGAAGCTATTATAATTATTCATATTATTTTCAACATCAACAAACCATTATCAAATTTTTATCATATTTTTTATTTTATAATCATCATGTCTGAAACTGATGGAGCAAGTAATACCCTTGTGATCTATTGTCTAAACTTGGAAACAACAGAAGAAAGCCAAGACCTCTGGATTAATCATAATTTTCAGGGACTTAACAATGAAGACCAAAGATGGGGTTTACCAATTATTGAATACTTCAAGATACCAATTATTCAAACTATGCCCTTCATTGAATTTGAATATTTATTTTTAAATTAAGATATTACTCAAGAAACCTCTACAGAAGCCTCTTTAAGCCAGCTTCCTGGATCAAACCTTTCAAAAATAGATTTTATGGATATAATTAACTATGATGGAATTAAAGGCAATCTCAATAATGACTATTAGAATGAAATTTTCTATATTAATTCAGATATAAGGAGTAGTCTTTACTGGGGAACAATACAAGCTCAGAGATGGTTTTGTCTTGAAGAATATCAAATTGAGGGTAGAAGTATTGAATGGAGAGAGGATTGCTATATTATTTAAAAGGGATTATATTTTGATTTAGAGGATAAAGTCTTACAATTAATAATTATAATTCATAATCGCCATTGTTGTTTGAAGAAAAAAGAATGGAAGAAGTTATGGAAAGAAATTGTCCTCAGAAATATTGAAATGAAAATGAAGGAGAATCAATATTATTTTGAGAAAATTATTCTTCAGAAAATTAAAGGCCCAGCATGTCCTTAAACTGCAGTTT